>VXBH01002531.1:126071-143070 GCA_013400035.1 Rynchops niger | reverse complement strand
TATATGTATAACCTTTAAATATCATAAATATAATAAAAATAATTGCAGGTAATTACAGGGGTTTTTTTTGTGTATGCCTCTGTAACGTTTTATTGGATATGCTTTTCTTCTTAATTTTGGACATCTATTAACATCTAAACAATAGACCTGAACAAGCTGAACATGGTACTAATTATTTAAAGAGGATGATCTTCAAAATGCATGATTAAAATGTTTCTTACTTCTGTGCACCAGGAACAGACAAGTTTCGTTACTAAAGTTTACTTCTGCATTAACTTGACTGTTTTCATCTACTGAATATGACTTCAGCAAACAGTAAAAGTAGAATAAGTGTGATATTTAGCTGCTATGTTGAAGAAATAAGGCTCAGCTTTTGCTTTTAATTAAACCTGTAAAATATTGGAGTCAACAGAGTTCCACTGACTTACTATTAGTCTAAACTAATATCAGCTCCTGGTGTCAACTATGTTCACCGAGGGTCAGCCGATGAAACATTCTGCCTAACCTACAAGTGTTCCTACTGAAATTAATTGTGGTATTTGAAGAGTGTGGGTAGGATTCATTTCAATGAATTACCACTAGAAATAAGTAAGCTGTCAGGAGTAGAGACACGCTTCTATTTCCGAAACGTAAGAATGTTGTACCATTGGAGACACAGCACTGATGTTATTCAGACATTTACATTTGGCCAAAAAATATGACCTGTGAGAGAGAGAGATCTGTATCCTTCTGGAAAAGCAGATGGTAGCCCAACAGCATACCTGAGAGTGTGTCTACAACAATACTAGATACCTATGCCTGAAGTTGCTCAAATTAATTTCCCTCTCCCTGGGAAGGCAGTCTCATCTTCAATGAATGATTCATCCAAGACAAAGATGATCCTGTCTCTCTGCACTGACTATGGGGGAACCAGGAGCGGTACCTTGGCCAAGAGGTCCAACTCTGAAACACCTGAAGTTAAGAAAGATCATTCTTACTTTAATTGACTTAACATCACTTAATGGTTATAAGCATGAGTAAATGATACAAATATAAAAGGATACATTTTACACTTTTATTTTTTTTTCATTTAGAAATGTGTTTTGAGACAAAGTATGACTAGAATGAATAATATCTCTATATTTATGTAGAAAAGAGTTGGCATGCTGTAGCATTAAGGCTTGGAGAGAAAGAGAAACATGGTTCAGATGAAAAAATCTTTTTTGTTTTCTTTAATGTACTGTGAAAAAGAAATGTCGTGTCTCTTTCATCACTCATGTTGAAGCCAATGATGACTTTACTGTCATTTTTATTGGGAGAATGATCTAATCTCAATATTTTGCACAAAATATAAAGATAGTTTGTCATGTAAAGCTACGTAATACATACCTAGTAAAAGTTCAGTAGAAATAGAAATAAACTTTTATAACTTAAAACACAGATAGGGCTTCCAACTCATTTGGCAAAACACCTGAATTAATAAAAACAAAAGAAGAAAAAGACACAGAGAAAAAGAGAGACAGAAAGAGGGAGAGACAGGCCTGGTCTTAATCTTTAGGCCTGTCATTTATTTCTTTCACACAAAAAGTATGGGACACAGGTGGCTGAATGTCAAAGATCATCCTCTGTCTGCATGCTTCATAAGGCATGGGACAAATATATGAAACAGTCTGGGTGAACAGAAAAAATCTCAAGAAGTGGGTGCAGTTTCAGTGACCCAGGTCAAAGGTTGCATTGCTTTTTTGTGTTTTACAAATGTTTGACAGATTAAATGCCCACCTCCCATGGTTAGCAAATAAGCCATGCAAGTAAGAGTATTCATAAGAAATAAAACTTCATTCAATGTCCTTATTGTGAGGGATCAGGGTCAATTAACATGAGTAGCACATGTATGCTGTCAGTACACACACACACGCCCCTTGGATTATCCTGGATTTTGGAAAACACCTACTAAAGTATATTTGTAATGGTAGAATAACACCCTGGAGAAGGGAAAAAGGATTAGAAGCAGGCAGGTAGGATATTTAGATACCATTATCAAAGCAGGTGATAATCGTATAATTTCCCATACATGTATTTGGCTCTTTGATATCCTTCTTGAGTAAAAGTCCATTTAGTGCCATTTCTGCTTTGCATTGTGATGAAAATTGGTAAAAAATATGGGAGACTGAAAACCCATGAAGTTTTAATACATCATAGTCCACAAACCTATAGCAGTGGTTTTCAAATTAGTTCATTCAGCCTTGTTCCCAGTGGTCATAATTTTGACAGGTAAGGTGAAATACTGTGATTATTTGAAAGAACATATTTTCACATAGTGACAGCATATGAAGTTCTTGGTAGGCCCAGGAGAGCATCGTAAATGCACTTGAGAATCAATGAACTGTATACACAACTGTTTGTACAAGTGTTGATCCTTATGTATTTCAGTACTGTGGCAATGAATCATTCCTGGAGAGACTGTCTTATTCCTTCAAATAATGCCATAGGTGATATTACAGTGACTCTGAGATTTTGGGTTTATCTATATCAGTCCCTTGTTTCTACCCTTTGGCAATTACTCAAGGTAGAAATTATTTTACTTGCCAATTTTGTTTTCATAGTGCACAAAAAGCTATTGGAATTATCTTGTCCAAGAATCCACGCTGGTTTACATCTAAAACATTGGCCGTTACTTTGAAAATGCTTAAGTGTAAAAGTAAGCTTTTCTCTGGTTTCTAACCCCTGAGGATTTCCTTAGGAAACTAGTGATGGGATGGGATCAGGATTGGACAGCATTATATGCTAGTACAGGAAAAGTGTGATATGAGACCAGATCTGGTTATGTCTATGGAAGACTTTTATTCTGTTATTGAAGGTTTTAGTACAATTTCATAAGGAAACAAGGTTTATGCATACTTACTATCTCTTTTATCTTTTTCTCTGTATCTGTCTTAATTCTTTTATTTTCTCCTCTCCTAAAATCAAGCAAACAATAATCTACATACTGAAAAATTATAACAGGTTTCAATCAAATTGGACATAAGCTCTCACAGACAAAGATGTTTCTTTAAGAAATACACAGCAAAAGTGAGGAAAAAAAGATATTAGAATTGTTGATGACTGTGGGCTGTTGCTGACTGCAGCAAAGTCTCCCTGTTACCAAACACCAAAGAAGCCACATAAAAAAGCAACTTTATGGGGAAAGTTTCAATCAAAGCTTGCAGTCAACCGTGAGAAGCAAATCCATAGGAAATCAGGCTTCATGACTTCTGGTGCTCAAAGAACTTCTTGTTTCACTTATAATGAATGAGAATTTTTTTATTTGTTAGCCTTTGCAATAGAGGTGTTTGTATCAGGGCCTAATGAATCTGACCAAATTAAACTGACTCCAGTGAAAGATACCTCAACCTGTTTTGCAACTTTCTCTAAATGACCTCTTGCATTTCTGCAGCATTTTGTTCCTGAGAAGCACATTTCATTGGCTTCATGTTCTGAGTACTGAAAATTCTGAAAACTTTCAAAGTAGAAATTGCAACAAAGGAAGAATCTAAATGTATCCTCTATATGTTTTTAATAGGTTTCTCCATGTCAGATACATCCATGCTTATGTCTGTGCTACATGCAACAATGTAAATGAAATAAGTTTAATCACAAAAAAAAATTACTCCAGATATTATTTTAAGGTGGTGTCACTTCTTACAGCTGTCACTGACAGGTTTTTCAAGAAAGATTTTCAGAAAGAGCAAAGGCCTGGACAACAGCAAGAATCAATGGCTGCTAATATTTGGGAACTGGCTACTGGGGAAAGAAGGTTAAGAATTACTATAGTCAGAACATTTGATTATTGCTATTAGTTGTGGTCTGTATCCTATGTTCGTTGTAATACACGTAATTTTTTTTTTTTTTAACTACAGATTTTACAAAAGATAAAATGTATATTCACAAGGCTCAGGACAGTGGGTTGGGAGCGTCTTCCTGAATAACTGTGTTTGTGTATGTATATATATATATACCTTTTATGTGCATGAACTACATGAAATTACAAAATAATTAAACAGACAATGAAAAAACTGAAGGGTATCCACCTTACTTAAGTTACCTTTTTTAGGGAATACATTTTGCATTTATTTGGAAGAAAAAAATGTGTTCTGTTCCCTCACCTGGTTTGGTGTCTGTATGTACAGAAGAAATGAGATTTCTATACTGGGAAGATGAATAGGTTGTATTATATCTGAATGAAAGTCTTTTGATATGTTTGGCAAAAGAGTGCAGAGCTGCAATGTTTTCTCTCGTTGTCAGGTATGTTTGCTGTTTCATTTCTTGGACTGAAATGTCTGACTCACTGAGACACTTTGGGCCTCAAGTCCGGGTGTGCAGAAAGTAAGATTTCACAGGTGCCTCTTCCTTTTCCCATGTTTTCTTTATGCTATGCATAGGTCAAATTCAGCCCCTCAGAAGGCAGTGGCCACACACAAGACCTGCTCTCAGAGCGGTGTTCCTACATCCCTTCTGCTTGGCTCAGATAAGAAGCCTCCTGCATAAGTGAACTGCAAAATCACCTTCATATTTGACAGCAGAATAACGCCTCCTGACAAGCTGAAAATTCTGGATAATCACATGCTACATCCAAGTTGACCAGCAGTTTCATGGTTTTGACTGCTGCAAGGCCCTGTTCTCCCAAATTGTTCATGCTGAAGATGTGGTCAGAACATGCTACACCTGCCGCTCAGCACACTTCTTTGGGTCTTCTTTTTATTGAAATGGGTAAAAGAGGGCGTGATATATACCATGAGCTCTCTCCAGTGTAATGTTGGGATGCATGGGTTGCTGTTACAGTGACCATTTGAACTCAGAAATTTGGAAGTGTTCTGGTTCATGTTTTGGCCCAGCCTCTCCATCCCTCCCTCCTTTCAGGATTCTTTCCCCAAGTAGGAGGTCTGCGGCGAGGTTTGCATGCTTTCCCCAAGTAGCATCTCCTACTGTCAACCCTGAAAGCAGAACAGTGGCCTGGATGGGCCATGGATCTAAGCCTATCAGATATTTTTATGTTCTTCTGCTAAAAATTTGTGGAAACTGCTGTAGCAGGGTAGATTAGACTAAGTATTCTATGTAATGGAATTTTAAGACAACTTTGTGAGAAAAACTTAAAAGACAACTTACTTGTTGAGGCAAAGTAAGTATCATCTACTAGATGGTTGTTTCCCTCCTCAACCAAAAGTAGCTTCCAAAGGTTATATTAATTCTCCCACAATGTTTCATTTTAATTCTGGATTCAGCTCTAGCTCCAAAATTCCTCTTGCTGGTCACTCGCTTTTATCTCTAAGAAGTGAGTTGGAACAATATAATGAATTATAATACACCAAGATTCAGAACAATTTAAATTCAGAAATAGGTCTGGAAATGTATATTAATAACATACTGTACTAACATGTGAGGCGATTCTTCAATCAACAAGAATGCCCACTGGTCCATAACTAAGCTGCAGCAGGGTAGGTTTAGGCTGGACATTAGGAAAAAATTCTTCACAGAAAGAGCAGTCAGACACTGGAATAGGCTGCCTAGGGAGGTGGTGGAGTCACCATCCCTGAATGTGTTTAAGACTCGTTTAGATGTGGTGTTAAGGGATATGGTGTAAGGAAGAACTTTGTAGAGCGGAGTTGATGGTTGGACTCGATGATCCCAAGGGTCTTTTCCAACCTAAATGATTCTATGATTCTATAATGCAAGACTGAAAGTTTCATGCTAGGCTGAAGAAAAGAAACCCAAGGGGACAACACCACTCACGTACTTAAAAGGCTGTTGGCTCTCCTGGATACAGAATTACAAAAAAGGAATGAAAAACAGTCGCATGGCATTTCTCTGATACTTTCCAAATATAGAACAAGTGATATATCCTAAGGTAAAATACCTGTCTGAAAGATTATGGTAGAATACAATGCTTTTCCCCTTTGAAATCATATATGTAAGAGCAAAAAGCTTTTCAAGTGTGTCTTTTTTAAAAGGATCTCTCAATTGCAGAAACAGTATATATAGCTCAGTACCTGCAAAGAAGTGTTGCCAATATAAACACATTTTTTTCTCCAGTATAAAAGCCAAAAAGAAAATGATCTACAGGCCCCAAATAAATCATTAGTGTTCACATTTACTGCTGAGTTTGAGAGGCTAATTTTTCTTCTGAAATTTTTATGTGTACATATACTTGTGTGCTTGAACATAGGTGCATATACATAGCTATTTGTGCATATCTGAAGGTAGGAATTATATATTCTTGTGTTAGTGTTTGAATAGTAGTGAAACAAAGTTATCCCACCATGACTTGGGAATTGTGCATTTCAGTCAACTGGTGACAAATCACAAATTTATCTCTCTCTTTCTCTTAAACACACCTATGCATATTTCTCAGTTTAAAAAAAAAAAAAAAATATTTCAGTTAAATATCTTGAAAACAAAATTGTGCAAAAGGGAGACCGTGATTTTGTATTTAGAACAGAGTAAGAATATATTTATTTTTGAGGCACAGCAGGAATTCTGCAGCAGTTCGGTGGAAGAAGGACAGAAGAAGGAAGCAAGGAATGGCATGTAATACAGGTCATATTGGTTATTACCCTACATAATGTGAAGATACTAGATGTACATAAGAAAGTACAGAATAGTCTTAGTGTATTTGCTGGAGAATGTAGAAGGTGAGTAGGAAGAGGAACAAAGACATCTACTATAAAGTAGAAAAACAATGCTTTACACTGACCAATAATTTTAAAGCTTAGCAATTACATTGCTAAAGAATAGCAAGGAAATGTAAATAGCGTCCTTACTAAACCATTGTGTACAATTCTTTACACTCGAAAATAGAACAGCAGAGGCATAAACTGACTGAGGTCAGAAGAGACCTCTGGAAGTCATCAGGTCCAACCTCCTGCTCAGAGCAGGGCCTACTTAGATCAGGTTGCTCTGGACCATCTACAGTCAAGTTCTAAATGTGTCAGATATTCCACTATTTTTTTGGACAACCTGCTTGAAAATCCTGTCAGTGAATTAAAAAAAAAAATTCTCTTTTTCCAGCTTCTGTCCATTTCCTCTTCTTCTGTTGTTGTGCACTTCTGCTAAGAGTCTGGTTCTGTCTTCTCTCCACAACCTTGTAAGGTAGTTGCAGAGAGACATAAGGTCTTCCTTGACCTTGGTCTTCTCCAGGCTGAACAGATCCAGCCTTCTCTGTCTTTCTATGACCTGAGCTCTACCCTGATTAGCTAGGTGGCCCCCCCTGCTCCAGTATGTCCATATCTTTCCTGTACTGGGGACCCCAAAACTGGGCACAGTACTGAAGATACAGACTCACGTATGCTGAATACAGTAGAGCAATCACTTCCTTCAACCTGTTGGCTGCATTCTTGCTAGTACAGACCTGTATTAACCCTCTCCACAGCAGGGCACTCCCACAGCTCATGTTCAACTGGTTGTTCCCCAGGACTCCCAAGTGATTTTGTTTAAAGCTGCTTTCTAGTTGTATAGATGCACAGAATTCTGCCTTCCCAGATTCAGGATCTTGCATTTGTTTTTATTAAACTTTATGAGGTTCCTGTTAGCTCATTTCTGTAACCTTTTGAGTACTCTCTGAATAGAAGCCCTGCACTCCAGTGTATCAGCTGCAATTTGGTATCATCTGAACCAACCAATCTGTTATCTTTTTGATGAATATGCATCGCTGCTCTGTTCTAGATACTCAAGGGCTTCAACTAGGAACTCAGCAACATTTTTCAGTTGTGGAGGTCAGTTTGTGGCAACAGTGGAAGAAGCAATAGGTGTTACCAATTGCCGTGGTTTCAGCTGGGATGGAGTTGACTTTCTTACTAGCACCTGGTATAGTGCTATGTTTTGGATTGGGGACGAGAATGGTGTAGATAGCACACTGGTGGTTTTGGTTGTTGCTACGCAATGAAGGCTTTTTTTTGCTCCTCATACTGACCCACCAGCGAGTAGGCTGGGAGTGCACAAAAAGTTGTGAGGGGATACAGCCAGGACAGTTGACCCCAACTGACCAAAGTATTATTCCATACCATGGGACATCATGCTTGGTGTATATAAAGCTGGGGGAAGAAGAAGGAAGCAGAGGACATTCAGTGTTTTGGAATTTGTCTTCCCAAGTAACCATTATGAGTGATGAGGCCCTGCTTTCCTGGAGATGGCTGAACAGCTGCCTGCCAATAGCAAGAAGTGAATGAATTACTTGTTTTGCTTTACTTGCGTGTGTGGCTTCTGCTCTACCTATTAAACTCTCTTTATCTCAAGCAACAATTTTTTTTTTCTCACTTTTACTCTTCTGATTCTCTCTCCTATCACACCAGGGGGGAGACTAAGCANAAAATAATTAAAAATTATGTATAAAAAAATTACAATCCAAAACTCAAGTAGCCAGAAGAATAGGAAGTTCTCATATGCTCAGGGACCCAAGCAGCAGTATGTAGGATGTGAAAAACCTAGATTCAGTTCATCCCTCTGTATGAATGGTTTCAAATCCACATATCACACTGCTAAATGCTTGCCCTTAACTTTAAACTAACATAAAAGGGCTTTCTCAATGTCTTATGTCGACACTGTTCCACTGCATATACTCAATTAAATATTTACTAGAGAGAGGCAATCCATGTGTCCCCATCTCCTGGGAGAGTGTCCTAGCTAGAAGGCTGGAGAGCTATTCTTGTTCTCCATCTCAATGACCTTTTGAGCATTTTATCTAAAGTGGACCAGTGTCAACAGGAAAGATTGAAATAAGCTTCCTAAGAATATCTTGTAGCCTAACTGTTCACATCTTTTCCCAATTCAGAATGGGGATTGAAACAGCGTAAATAACTTTTCAAATAGCTTTTCAGGTAAATTGCCTAATCATCAGGAATATTTTCAAATGTCTCCTTCAATCTCTCTGCCTGGAGTAACTTTTTATAAATTACTTAAATACAAGTTGAGATAACATAGTAAAATGACACTGTTGCCTGGCAGCTGGGTTATTTTGTGAGCTGTGAGACTGCTATTCAAATCTCCTTGGGCAAAGGAAGAACTGAGCTGCTGAGCAGGACATTTTGTAATGCATATTTTATCACAGTTAAGAAAAAAATAGAGATAATAAAGTTCATTTGAAATCAATTCCTTTTTAGAAAAATAAATTATCATGTGTAAACCATGTGCTCCCTGAAAAAAACAGTTTTTGTCATATATTTACTGTCAGAACATAAACCTGTCATATAAATGTTTTTCTATAGGTGTAAGCGTCTCATACCCAATTACTTCACATCATGAAGTCAGATTTACTCTGCCTCACGCAAGAAGCTAGAACTGTATTTCTTGACCAGAAATATTTTCAGTCTTAAACTGGCACCTTAGAAATTTTTCTGGATTGATGGCCTTGCAAATTGAATGATTACAGGAGATTCTGAATGGGAAACAAACCTCCAAAAGAAACTTTGCGGCTGTTGTGTACTCTATCATTTTTGAAAAAAGGCCTTGGAGTTTTCCATGCCTCTCATGTTATTAGCAGAACCAGATTGGTGGTTTTGTCTGCAAGCCAGATTATAAATCATCATCAGTGTTAGGCATGATATTCACTATTAATGCCTTGTTTTCCCTACTGAAATGACTTTTTGTGCTTATTTTCTCTTGATCCTTGGCATTCTGCTGACCATCAATCAAAAGAACAAGTTGGACATTCCTCTCTGTCTTGCCTCAGTGAACCCCTGATTTTCTTGACCATTAACCACTCTCTGGAATGTACATTTACTGTCGGCATCTTTAAGCCCCCATATTCTCCTCTCCCAGCTACTCTCCCTTCCTGGCACTGGGCTGGAAAGCAATATTTCCCATATACTGAATGAGGAGCATGTCATAGGCTGTTTGACATGGTCTGAGAGCCCACAGAAAACCACTGATGCACAACCCACTTTTATTCCACAGGCCTGTGGGAGCCTAGAGGGATAAGAAACCTTTCTGCTAGGCCGAACACACCACCTCACACACACAAAACAAATATTTCTGCCTTTACTGTTTAATAGGTTTCATATTCATGCAAAAAAGGATTGTAGACTGATGTTTATCTACAGATATATCTTAAGAGAAGTTTTCATGAAATGTTGAGTAAGCTTAATTTCATGCACCAGCTGTTCTCTTTCTTTACAAAAATGCAGTGTTTACTGGAGTGAGGAACAGTCTGCATTCATTATTCAGAAGCAAGGAAGTTTTGACTTTTTCTTGAGCTTCTGCAAAACCCTTCAAAGGAAAGGAAAAGGAAAATGGTTCAACAGAAGTTCAGTTAGATGGTTGAATAATTCGTAGTGATATTTCCCAGAAGGCTGCTAATTCAAAGACTTTCTTTTATAAAACAGGTTTGTCAATAGGCCACTTATCCTTATTGGACTGCTTGGTTTTCATGGGCTGAAAGCTAATACATGTTTTCTTATATTGCTTTGAGAAGGGGAAGATATGTAACATACTATATCAGTCTGCAGCTCTATCTTAGTCATGTTTTTCTTCATCAATAAAGCAAGTTATTAATTTTGCCAAGTAAGGGGCTGCTAAAAGTTTCACAGATTCATTTTTCAAAGCATTTTAACTCATTCATGATATTTATTTGTCCATACATTATCAATATAGACACAGTAGTTCCGATAAATATTTGAGCCTTAATACTAGATGTAGTCTGCATGGTTTTTGCATGTAGATTTTATTGCTCTATTGCAAACTAAGGAATTGACTTTCATATGTAATTGATTCGGCATGACGTAGGTAACAGCAATACCCTTTCCAGTATTAGAAGAGTCTTGGCACCTCTGTTACTCAGAAAGATCATATTTCTAGCTAACTAATGAAGTGTAACTTAGCTTAAAAATACTTTAATTATGTCAAAAAAACAGATAAAATTAATTATAATTAAGAACGTCAATAACTTTTTAGTCACGTGCCAACACTAGAGAGGGAAGCTGGACAATGAACTGGATGAGTTACCACTACCAGTGTTGCAGTTTATACATCTAACATCTGACGACCAGACACAGTGGTACCTTCTAGATGCTTTGTTCCACTTTGGCAATACAAAGTAGCCATAAACTTGTCTTAACTAAGCCATAAAGCCAAGTTCATGACACTTTGCATTGGTACAATTATAAGCAGCAGCTGTCATGTAGCTATGAGTTTGATCTGTACCTTCTTCAATCCTTGGAGAAGTAAGGAGGGGGGTCAGCAGAACCTTGGATTTCCGCAGGGCAGACTTTGAGCCTGTTTAGGAGCCTGGTTGACAGAGTCCCTTGGGAGACAGACCTGAAGGGAAAAGGAGTCCAGGAAGGCTGGATGTTTTTCAAGAAGGAAGTCTTAAAGGCACAGGAGGCAGGTCATCCCCGTGTGCCCAAAAAAAAAGCTGGCGGGGAAGAAGGCTGGCCTGGCTGAACAAAGAGCTTTGGCTGGATCTCAGGAAAAAAAGGAGCCTTTATCACCTTTTGAAGAAGGAGCAGGCCAGTCATGAGGACTACAAGGATTTCTTATGTTTATGCAGGGAGAAAATTAGAAGCGTCAAAATCCAAATAGAGCTTAATCTGGCTACTGCTGTAAAAGACAATAAAAAATGTTTCTATAAATACATTAGCAATAAAAGGAGGGCTAAGGAGAATCTCCATCCTTTACTGGGTGCAGAGGGAAACGTAGTGACAAAGGATGAGGAAAAGGTTGAGGTACTTAATGCCGCCTTTGCTTTGGTCTTTAATAGTAAGATCAGTTGTTCTCCAGGTTCCCAGCCCCTTGAGCTGGAAGACAGGGTTATCAAGTATTGGAATAGGCTTCCCAAGAAAGTGGTTGAGTACCATCCCTGGAGGTATTTAAAAGGCATGTAGACGTGACACTGAGGGACACGGTTTAGTGGTGGACTTGGAAGTGCTAAGTTAATGGTGGACTCAGTGATCTTAAAGATCTCTTCCAACTAAAAGGATTCTATGATTCTAGGCCTTTGCCTCCCCACATTTTGTGATTTCAGGAAATGAAAGGTGTTTGTAACTCTATTAGAGAACTCTTGCATATGCTTGCAGCAGATGTTAAGTATTCATTCTTGAATTAGCCCATATGTGGCCATAGTGGGTTCTAACTTAGAGTGGGATTTCTGTCTTGCAAATTTAGATATCTAAGCACTGAACCATCTCCCTAATTTCCCTCTGTAGTGAGTGGAGAGAAATAAGCTAGGGGTGTTCTTGTATCTCAAAGTCTCTATTTTAACAAAAGCTGAACTGCCTTTTAGAGTTGCCTATTACAGGGAACCTACATAAATTTATTCAGACTTAAATTTCTAAATTTCAGGTATCTAAATTTTAGATTCTTATCCTATTTTAGTTTCTTATGACTTGCAGCCTTGTTGAACAGAAAATCATTAAATGGCCAGCAATAAATTGGATCAACTACAAGGTCATTTTGCAAGAAGAAACATTTTACGCCACAAGAATTTTCTGTTTGCTTCTCTTTGTTCCTTACTGAGCACATTTCATCCACGGCAGGGGCAAAGGAATTCCTAGTCTCTTCATTGGAATTTCTATCAATCCTACAGAGAACGTGACCATCAGTTCAATTCCTAACAGGTATAGCTGAGAATCACTAAGTTATTCATATGCTGTTCTTCTTAGATGGATATACGTCTTTGAAGGGTTTATATATATTTTTTTAATATAGATATTATCTTTTTTCTCGTTCATCACATTTTTCCTTACATGGTGACTTGTATTGTCCTGCTCTAAAAGTATAATTTTCAGTGAGAATATGATAAAAAATAGCTCTCATATTTTTTTAAAATTTATATTAATAACAGGACATAAAAGAATGACCTAAATTCTCCTTATACATACAGAGCTTTGTCATCATTAATAAAGAAGGTTTATTTCAGCAAATTACATTTTCTTTTAAATCCAATTTAATAGAGAAAGTTAACTTTTATTAAAGATACTGTTTTTTCTTTTGAGGCTAGGAAAGACCATACTAATAAAATTTCCATGAACTTCTAGGCAAACTTACTGGCATATAAACCAGATGCATATTCTTTCTTATACCATAGATTTGTTGAGTTATTTGCACATAGACAAAAAGCCAAATTAGGTAACATTTACTTCTGTTTCTTTTTCCATTATATGAAGTAAAGTTAGTGAAGAAAACAATATGTGCTCATTTAATAAAGCCTCCTCTGTTTCTTTAATTTTCTGTAGAAAAGATCTTGCTAAAGAGAAACCAACCATACACGTACAGCTTGTCCTTTGTTGCCCGAATGCAGATGGTCCACTGGATTCATTTCTTAATAATTTTTTGTTGTATAGATACATATACATTTTTTCCTCCAACTGGTTAATTAAAAAAAAAAAAAAAAAAAAAAAAAAAACCAAAAAGAACAAAAAAAACCCCAAAACAACAACAACAACAACAAAACCTCAGAAGTTAAAAATTAAAAAAATAATTTTGTCAGGCTCAGGATGAAAGCTATCACATAGTCGTAGTTCTGAGAGCACTTTGTTAGAAAAGTATCCACTCAGAGAACAATCTTTTATTCCCATACCAGAAATGGCAGATCAGTTTGCATCTACACTGCTCAGTGATAGTCCCCTGTAGAACAGACTTACTGTGTTTTCCTGCATTGGCCTTTTCTTGGACCCACCTAGCAGGACCCAGAGACACAAAAATTACTTTTATTTGAGATTTTTTTTTGAGGGGTGGGAGGGTGTTTGGTTTTTTTTTTGTTTTTTTTTTGCCTTTTTTTTTTTTGTTTGTTTGTTTAAAGTGTCTGAAATAATGCAAGGGCTCACCAGAATAATGCTCTCTAATGAAGCAGAGCATATGTTGCATGTTTTAGAGAATGATAGGAGGGCATCTGGGGATGCTGGAGTGTGAAAGACCAGCCAAGAATGGTGTTGGGTGACTGATCAACCAGAGGTGCAAAACTCCCTTCCACTTCCTGCGTGTAGTCCATGGAAAAGTCTCTTCCCAGAACAAGAAAAAAACTCTATGTTTCATTCTGAAGAAAACTGATTGGTTTGTTCCAAGAGAGAGCCCAGGAGTTGTCTGTGTAATGGGGAAGATTTGGGGATTAGGATCTAAACCACAGTAAAGTGTCAAAGTAGGTAAGCTACTTGCCTTTGTAGGAGTAGTTATTCCTCAGTCTCCACGCCAGGGAAGTAAATAAAGTTGCAAACCTAAAGGTTACAGGTCTAAATGGAGCTCCAAGTAGAAAGAGACATTTGTTATTCCTCACTGTTAATTTCTGTGCCTATGCTACTGACATTGGACTTTGCCTACTTGATATTTTGACTGCATTCCTCCTCCTTATAATTGTTTACTCTCCTTTTCTTCCCTGTTCATTACCTTGAAAACACAGTTTTCAGTTTGTGAAGAACTTGTTAAATGCAAATTCTTACTCTAAATGGTCCCATGATAACTTCTGAATTGAAACCTGAGACAAAATACATTGATTCATCCTTCCTGTGGCACCCAAAAATGCACAAGTCCAGTAAGTTGTATCACTAATTTTGATTATATCAAATAACTTGATGTTGTTTGGTACACAGATTAAATGGCCACTTCTTTAGATTTGCCCATGAAGGTTAGATCAACTTGTATTCCCCAAAACAGACCACATATATCAGCGTGGCTCCCTGGAAATTCCTAGAGTTGTGCAGATTGACAACTGAGGATCTTGCCAAGTAAGACTGAAATGTTGACTAAAAATAAAACCAAACCTGCATGTAAAAGGCTTTTACATTTCACTGGAATGAAAAATGGATCTAAAAATTGCACATTTTCTGTGATGCAGAGGACAGTTTTCTTTGAGGGAGGGTATTCGGATTGACTTGATTAACTGGTCCTGGTTTGCCAGATGTCTTTAAGTTTGACACTAGCTGCTGGGTATTTAAAACTTCACCAAGACGAGAGGAAAAAGTGGATCCTTGGTGTTGTAGTTATTTGTCCTTCAATGTTCACTTGGTTTATTTTTCTTCTACCAAGAAAAACAAAATATAATCTCCAAAAAGACAAGTCTAAGTTTTTGTCCAAAGTGATCATCACATTTCAAATGTTATTTCTCAGCGGGAAAAGAATTACTATTTTGTTTTCTTACCCTAATCGATGAAGCAGAATATTCTAAGAAAGCAACTATATAAAATAGCTAATTAATCAGATACCCAAACACAATAAATTATTCTTTAATTCATGAAAGATTTGGTGAATAATATGGCAGAAAGTGATGCCAAGTTATGGAAGCTTGAACAGTTTCCCCACCCCCACCCCCACCTCACCTCCCGCCCCAAGGAAGCTGTGGCAACTTTCTAATAAATAAGCCACTTAATGTATCTCCTGTTAACTTTGATATTATTTCTACTAGAATAAGTTACAAACCAACAGCTAGTAGAGGACAGCCAACTATCAGACATACCCGTATTGACTGAACTGAGTTGTGGCTCATGAATGACAAGAAATAACTTTTGGGAGATCTGAAGGAAGGTTGTTTTATACTCACGTTGGAGCTCTGAACGTTCAAAATTGGAAATATTTATGTGGTTTTAAAAGCTTTAAAACTAATAGTGACACGAGGTAATAAAAATCCATAGAAATGAACAATTTACAACTAATAAAAAGTGGCCTTATTCTTGAAGACATGTAATCCCCTAATTATCCACAAAATCTTGGATAAGAAGTTAATTATTTGAGTCCTTACCATTTGCCAGTATGTTCTTGGCAGACCTTTTAGTGGTATCAGCAGGAAAAAAGGAAATGAGCTGGAAAGCATTAAAAAATAATACTCAAAATAATAATTAGGTATGTGATCCCCTTATGAACTTCACATTGAGCTATTCAAGTGCATTCACTAACTGCATAACAAAGAGGTAACAGGCTGTACCAAAAAAAGGAGGTTTTAATGTGGTCAAATGGCTTTAAGAACATGAGTTCAAATTCTTTTTCTTTCAAGTTCATGTAGAAGTAGCAGTGAGGAATTTGCCTTTCTAAAGATCATCTACTGGACTTGCCATTTGGACAATCAGGCTGATTCTCCATTGTATTACAAGTGAGGCAGTCTTTTGTTTTCCACAGCTGCATATGGCTGCACTGTTAACTGTCTAGGAGACAGTAACCAGCTCTTTGGATCTTATGAAGACACAGGGCACTTTTTAGTCATAGCAAAGGAGGCAGTTCTTGTCACCTATTAAGTGATGTCCCCTCTCTATGGGTGTTACTACTTCTCATTGTTTACCAAAGTAGCCCAGAAAGGAGTCCTTCCTATTTATTTGCCTGCTCCAGAGTGCTGAAGAGCACTCTGTTGCTCAAAAAGTTTTCATGAGCAAAAGAGAAAACACATTTCATATGAAAAGCCAAGAGGTTATTGCTAGTATAGTTGAAATCTTAACCATCTAATCACAGAATTATTATTAGTCCAGATCTAATTATTACAGAAAACAAAAGAGAAAGAAAAGAAAAAAAACAAATATTATTATACAGGTTTTTATTATTATCATAGCATCATAGAATGGCTTGTGTTGGAAGGGACCTTAAAGATCATCTAGTTCCAAGACCCCTCCCACTAGACCACGTTGCTCAAAGCCCCATCCAGCCTGGCCTTGAACATTTCCAGGGATGGGGCATCCACAACTTCTCTGGGCAATCTGTTCCGGTGTCTCACCACCTCACAGTAAAGAATTTCTTCCTTATATCTAATCTAAATCTACCTTTTTTCAGTTTAAAACTATTACCCCTCCTACTCTCCCTACATGCCCTCATAAAGAGTCCTTCCCTATCTTTTCTTAGGCCCCCTTCAGGTACTGGAAGGCCGCTATAAGGTCTCCCCAGGGCCTTCTCTTCTCCAGGCTGAACAACCCCAACTCTCTCAGCCTGTCTTCATAGAAGAGGTGCTCCAGCCCTCTGATCATCTTCATGGCCCTGCTCTGGATTTGCTTTAACAGGTCCACATCCTTCTTATGTTGGAGGCCCCAGAGCTGGACACAGTAGTCCATGTGGGGTGTCACGAGAGTGGAGTAGAGGGGCAGAATTA
>VXBH01002531.1:92197-126008 GCA_013400035.1 Rynchops niger | reverse complement strand
TATTATTATTATTATTACTACTAATACTAATCACAGGAACACAGTTAAATTTATACTCATAATTGCCTGTTTATCCAAAATCCAAAACAAAGTNCATAAATTAATAAATATATATATATAAATAAATATATATAAACATGTAACTCCCATCAGTTTCATAACTTTCAATCTCTAATGGAGTGCTAATTAACAAACATCCTTATCAACTGAGATGGGATTGGATCTTTCTGCCCATCTGAACCCTGTGATCCAAAGGGGCCCAAATCCCTACTTACTAGTCAGACAATATTTATTTGCTCATCTTCCCTTCACATACATATGGCAGAGGAATGTGAGAAAATTAAGAGTGTATGTTACAAATTACAACGTAATTCAGAACCTTTTGAGGTTGTAGTTAAATTTATCTCTGGCAAAACTGAAGGTGTCTGGCTTTCTATACAAAAGTATAGAGCGCATCCTTCAGTATATTTAGGAATAGAGCAAGACCTATTTCCACACAAAAATCTTTATTGGTGGCTTGGCTAAATCCTCCACTAAGTTAAAAAAAACCAGATTTTAGTAATTAAGTCTTACTTGACAAACAATGCTTTAAATGACAGGAAATAATATTTTCTAAAATAGAACATGTTTCCTGACATCAAAAACCATTGAAAATAAGTTCTAGAGGGTTCACAAATAGCTTCCAATCCTCTTATTCATACCATGACTTGCCACACACTTAAATATTCTGACACTCCTACCCTTTCCTGCCAGCAGATAGGAAACTTATATTATTTTTATCTGTCAAGTCTATATTTAATTTTCTCCTTTTAATAAACTGCTTACATACCTTTATGTAAATTTTAAGTTTTTAATAAGAGTGATCAGATTTAAGGAGAAAACTGACCTGTGAAAGGATGAGTAATTGCCATTTAATGAAAAGGAGGATTGTCGCAGTACTCTTTCCCCATAAAGGCTATATTAAAACAGAGCAACAAAGAAACAAACAAACTAACTAACTAACTAACTAACAAACCAACCTATTGCATTTGATCTAGAACTTATATGACTGGGTTTGGTGGGGTTATCTGAAGCTTTCTGAAGACATATTTGGCTTCTTTGGAAAATATTAGATACATTAAATAGAAGACAAATCCTTGCATTTAAAATGACGCTGCAATTCTTCACGTAATTTGGAAGAGGAAAGTTATCATTCTACATCCTTCTGTTACACAATAAGTTGCTTCATCTCTCTGGGCTACATTTTCTGTTATAAACCACTTTTGCTGTCTCCTAGCCAGTTCATGTGGCTCAGTTATCAATGGTAGACGTCTTGACAAGGCACTGAGCCAGGAACCTAACACCTTCAGTGCACTATGGCACAACTTTGAATCACAAGAGGTCTGCTTTCACTTACAAAAAAACATTGTGCAATTGTCTGAAAACTGAATAATTAGTTTTTCAGACCTTTGTAGAGATTTCTTTTTCCTCCAGACAAAGCCATATTTAAAAATAAAACTATGTTTTCTCAAAAATCCAAAAAATCAGCTTTCTAATAACCCAAACAAAGTTAGGGACATTTCAGTTTTCCTTCATTTAAAAAACATAGTCTTGGTTGTGATAAGTAATAGAAATATATTTTAATTTCTCACTGAACAAAACATACTGAAAAATGGATGTTATTTTATACTTCAGAAATCACAAATATATCTTTTTCCTATGTATAGGTAGTAACTGAGAGCCCATTAAATCCCAGTGAGAAGTTGCTACTACAGTAGGACAGGAATACTACAGTAGAAGTTGATTATTATTGAGAGAAAGAAACATACCAGCTTCTCCATAGAAAGAAATAAAATAATCATATTGTACTGAAAATATCATAGCTACCATGAAGATGAAGAGAAAAGCAAGAAGAACACCTAATAGATGTCAATACTGTGGAAAATTTTACCAAAGGAACTTAGTTCTAGGTAGATGTAAACGTAGCTTGAAGTAGAATTTACAAGTTTTTATTATGTCTCGGTGGGTTTTTTTTGTGTTTTGGTTTGTTTGTTTGTTTGTGTTTTTTTCTTTTTTCTTGAGGGGAAAGGTTATCTGCAAAGGCTTTTGGGAATATCAGCTGCATAAAGCCTGGAGTGATTGCATATTCATTGCAGCTAAAGAGGCACTGTTGGAGGAGTGATCAGTGGTTTAGGTTATAGAAATGCTAAAATTTCAACAAATCTCAGAGAAACAGGTTTGTCATGAAAGCCTTCTTGAGACCTGAAGTACCGTCCTAGACACTAAGCTTTCAGTATGTAGCTTGGCTAGAGGAACACACAAAATTAGAAGTCATTAAAAAAAAACAAAACAAAACAAAACAACCAAAAAAAAAACAAAAAAACAACCCAAAACCCATGAAAAAATTCCCTTTGCTTTCATTATTTGGTTTCTTTCTAGTAAAACGCACAGTCCTGAAACTTTCTTCTGGCTTTTTATAGTAATATAATAATGTTTTGCATTCGACTTTCTCTTCTTACACACAGATCTCAAGTGCTTTACAAAGACAAAGAATCCTGAGTGGCTCCACTCTACAAGAAGTGCACTGAGGTTAACTATGCTATATTTCAGTCTTCTTGTGGAATGAGCTGAAAATCTGTGTGTAACTGTTTCCCACATGTGTGATTTCTGTTTTCAGTCTGTTGCGTGATTATTTGTAGGACAGATTGCCTATTCCTGTTCCATTCCATGTCTCAGGCCCCCTCAGAAATGGAAAGGCTATTTCTCAGTGGAGTTCTGGGGTTAACTATTTTAATACAGCAGAAATAAAATAAAATGAAAATAGTCAGCCACGGGGAAAAAGCATGGTGTTTGAGAAAAAAAGTTGACATTTTGCTGCATTTTTTCAGTTCCTTTCTCAGGGCCATCTTCAGCTTTCAAATAATTTCATTATTTATGTCTCAAGGTGAACTCTTTACATGGACCAGAAGGGAAAAATGTGTCTGATTTCAGTTATTGTTACAATTTGTTGACATTTTTTACTTTAATAATGTTGCTAGTCATTACTAACGTAAATACATCTGACAATGTCACAGTGCAACCTGAAATCCATTAATTTTTTCACAAAGAAGCATTTAACATTAAAATCTTCACAAGGCAAATTTGCAGATGACAGAGAAACTTTAAAATAAAATCTCAAGTAATTTAGATTTTACAGTGAATAGATCCTCAAGGACGTTATTTTTTTTTCCTATAGGAGTCTGAAAGAAAAATGTACTTTTACCATCACTTGGTAATTACCATCCCTCTTATTAACCTAGCACTCAGTTTGATGCATATAATTCATTTTTAAAAAATGTGATGAATTAAAAAACACTTTCAGAAGGACTGTAAAATCTGCAATGAAAAAAAGTATGAATTAACAGAACCTCATATAAGAAGATTTTCTTGACTAATTTTCCTTTTTTCCTTCATCAGAATGGAATTAATTTAATTTGAAATGATTTAGCAAGGGCTTTTCTTTGCTCTACAGGCCTTGATTATTAATCAAGCCCAGCTATCTGGAGGAGCATTTTCAAAGATAAGAACAGTCACTCAGTTTTGAAAGAAATATTTTTATTTTTTGTTTTGTTATTTATGTTTAGTTTTAATTTTTTTCTACAACAAAAAAGTTGCTTTTTAAATTATTCTGTGAAAATATTTTTTTTCTCTAATCATCCCAAAGAGAAATAATGCCTAAATAGTGCTCCACCCCCCACTCTCCTATCTGCCACCTAATTTCTGTATTATATTATTTTTT
Source organism: Rynchops niger (assembly GCA_013400035.1). Classification (NCBI taxonomy): domain Eukaryota; kingdom Metazoa; phylum Chordata; class Aves; order Charadriiformes; family Laridae; genus Rynchops; species Rynchops niger. The sequence goes on along the minus strand of VXBH01002531.1, from coordinate 122,251 downwards.
CTCACAGCTCAATTTCTATGTGGCTACATTGGGTAAATATACATTTTTCCTAAAACAGAGGTGATTACATGGTCTACATGCTGCTATCTTTAATGTGAATTATCTCAGGAGTAGTCTTTTTGGAGATAATTGCACTTTTACCCTCATCACCAAATATGCTTGAAGCATCTTGAAGCACAGCATGGCATTCTTCTGTTATGGAACTGCTCTTAGAGTTCAGCATCACACTTCTGAAGGCTCTGATTCTGTATCAACATACGCATACCTACTTTTCTCTGCTATGCAACCCTTTCTATGTTACTCAAAAGCTAGACTGAAAAGAATGGTGATAGTCCGTTGCAACTGCATAGCTAGCCAACAATGAGTAATTTAATTAGAATTCATTATCATCATTCTAATCAAGATAAGACAATATGGCATTAAACTGGATATAATTATGTCATTTTAATGCTGAAAAGTGGCCAAATGACATCAGTTTATATATTTTTATATATGTGTGTGTGTACATATACATGTAAATATCACAGAGACATAGAATACCAACTTGGAAGGGACATCAAGGATCATCTGGTCCAAACTTTCATGGCAAAAGCACAGTCTAGACAAGATGGTCCAGCACCCTGTCCACCTGAATCTTAAGTGTATACTGTCAGGGAATCCACCACTTCCTTGGAGAGATTATTCCAATGACAGATTGTTCTCATTGTGAAAATTTTCCTTTTGTGTCCAATCAGAATGACACCAGAAGTAACTTGTACCCATTAACCCATTACCCCTCATCTTTTCCATGTGACTCCATGTAGAACAGGAGTCTCTATCTTCTTTGTAGCCACCCTTTAAATACTGGAATGTGGTGATAATGTCCCCCCAAAGCCTTCTTTTCTCAAGGCTGAACAAACCCAGTTCTCTCAGCCTTTCCTCAGATGGCATGCTTCCCAGTCCTCTGATCATCTTGGTGGCCCTTCTTTGGACCCTCTCCAGGCTGTCCACATCTTTTTTGTATAGCAGGGGCCAACACTGTATTCCAGGTGTAGCCTGATAACTGATGAGTTGGGGGGGGGGACTCCTTTATCTCTGCTGATGATGCCCTTGTTGACACAACCCAGCAACCTGTTGGCTTTCTTTGCTGCAGAAGCACACTGTTGATTTATATTGAGGTTGTTGTCCATGAGGACCCTCAGGTGTCTTTCCACAGAGTTGCTCTCCAGCCAGGTAGATCCCAGCCTGTGCTGCACTCCTGGATTATGTTTTCCCAGGTGCAAGACCTTACAGTTGTCCTTGTTGAACTTCATAAGGTGCTTGTTAGCCCACTCTTTCAGCCCATCCAGGTCTGCCTGCAGGGTGGCTCTCCCTTCCAAAGTTAGGTATCATCAGCAAACTTCTTCAGGGTATACTTGATCCAATCATCCAGGTCACTTATGAAGATATTAAATAGCTTTGGGCCCAGTATTGATCCCCAGGGGACCCCACTTGTGATAGGTTGCCAGTTTAAAAAAGAGGTATTTACCACCACCCTCTGGGTGCAGCCTGTCAGCCAGTTCCCCACCCACTGCACAGACCAGGTGTCTAGACCATAATGCATCAGTTTCTTTAGGAGGAGGCTGTGGAGAACTGTGTTGAAAGCCTTGGAGAAATCTACGTAGATAATGTCCACATCTTGCCTAACATCAACCGAGCAGGTTACTTTGTCATAGAAGGCAATCAGGTTTTTCAAGCTCAATTTGCCCTTCGTGAATCCATGTTGGCTTTTCCCAGTCACATGTTTCATTTGACTCGTGATGGTCCCCAGTAGGATTCATTCCATAACTTTCCCATCAGGGACTGATGGGCCTATAATTTCCTGGATCCTCCTTTAAGCCCTTCGTGTAAATGGATGTGACATTAGCCTTCTTCTGGTCATCTGTATTGTCTCCAATAAACTCCATGACTTCTCAAAGACTATGGAGAGCAGCCTCGGAATNAAAAGAGGTATTTACCACCACCCTCTGGGTGCAGCCTGTCAGCCAGTTCCCCACCCACTGCACAGACCAGGTGTCTAGACCATAATGCATCAGTTTCTTTAGGAGGAGGCTGTGGAGAACTGTGTTGAAAGCCTTGGAGAAATCTACGTAGATAATGTCCACATCTTGCCTAACATCAACCGAGCAGGTTACTTTGTCATAGAAGGCAATCAGGTTTTTCAAGCTCAATTTGCCCTTCGTGAATCCATGCTGGCTTTTCCCAGTCACATGTTTCATTTGACTTGTGATGGTCCCCAGTAGGATTCATTCCATAACTTTCCCATCAGGGACTGATGGGCCTATAATTTCCTGGATCCTCCTTTAAGCCCTTCGTGTAAATGGATGTGACATTAGCCTTCTTCTGGTCATCTGTATTGTCTCCAATAAACTCCATGACTTCTCAAAGACTATGGAGAGCAGCCTCGGAATGATGTCATACAGTTCTCTTAATGTCAGGGCCCATTGATTTGTATTTTTATACATATATACACACACACACATATATACATGCATGTGTGTGTATATATATATATATACGTATATAAGTCTAAACAAGAAGGTTTCACTAGTTTAGGAAACCCAATTTTTCCAGTACAAATTGACAGTATGCCTAATCCGTCATGTTTGCTCTATCAAACCCTCTCTACCCAAAATGTCCTCATGTTTGCTTTACCCCAAATCCCTCTTGTCCTTAGATATATTCCAGAATTACCATTTGATTCCACTCTAAAGCCTAGAAAATGGCCAGTCTATTTCTTTAACTATGAAATAAAAGTTGTTTTTTTCCTCTGGTCTATACTTTATCAAATGGTGTATGCTTCACCCTTAAGTACATCATGCATATAGGGGGTGATTAGTCTGGACGCAGACACTTGCATTATACCGGATTTTATGTCTTTTTCTATAATATGAAGCACATATGGACTTTGCAGCTTTGCTGTTTTGGGGCATTTTGGAATTAAAAGGCAAGATTTTGGAGCTCCATTATACCTGACTTCCTACTACAGAACTCCATCAACTGTGCAATTTGCATCTACCTGGTAAAAGTCATGAACACCTCCGTGATGTAGGAATCTCACAGAGAGAAAGGAGCAGGCTAAACAGTTTGTTCAAAGCAGAACTGCAAACATTTAACATGTTAAACGTTCCATGACAGATTTAACAGTTACAACTGCTGGTCCTCATTTCTGTACTTGAACAAAGATTTTAAAGATTGAATTCTAGAGAAACATAAGAAAAATAATAAGAATGCAAACCTCACTAAAGGATGGATTCATAACTGGCCAATATTTGTAGATTACTCCTTGTTTTACTCAAATCATTACTCATCCCTAATTTCAGCTTTCAGTCAGGGAAGTACTGCTTGCCTCTCCCCTTCCAGGTGCATTATTGAACATAAAAAATTAGGTTTTGGAACAATATTTTTTCCTGCCTCAATTCATTTAACAAAAACATAATGAAAAAACCTTTTTGTATGACTTTTGCATGTTTGAAACAACACCCTTTCCTTCTTGTCCCCTCCCCCACTTATTTGATGGGACTCTTAACAACTGAAGCCAAAAAAAGATACTAATTTGCTCAGACATAACCATTACGATCTTCAAACATAGCTTATAAATTGCATATAATTTGAAAGCTTTACTGGGATGATATGCACCTGCAAATTGTTAGCTAACACCCACAGACACATTTTATGGCTCATGCTCTGGTCTTTTAACAACTCACATTGCAGGCAGCTGGAAGAGTCTAGGAATGGTGAACGCTTGAAATTTGTCCTAAGTGGTGTTGACTTTACAGTGACTGAAAGATGCAGCAGCTCCCCTTCCCCTTAAAAAGTTGTTGTTTTTTTCTTTTTTTTTTCTTTTTTTAGGGAAAAGTGCCTCCTATCCAATCCAACCGAAAAACAAAACCAGACAAAACGATATCTCCAGTACTGCAAATCATAGCCAACAATACAGCTGCAAAGTTATAAAACAGCCCCAGAAGGACTGATGATTATCATTATCTGGCATCCTTCCAGGCTTAATGGCCTCCTCCTCACTGGAAAAAAAAAAGCTAAAATGTGTCCCACAAGTCATGCTTTTTTAGATATCTCCAGTGTATCTGTATGAATGGGAATACTGAAGCTGTGGAGTTTTTGGGCAGGGAACCACAGCCTTTTGCTATAATATGAAAAAGACTGAGCTACATAAGACTTCTTCATCTTTTTTTTTTTTTTTTTTTTTACATGCGAAGACTGAAAAAAATCATTTTGGAGTCTGTTGGAAAAAAAATACTAAATAAAAATCAACAATCACTTCCCTGCACAGCCTGGTTCTAAAGGTGTGTGCTCTAAAGTTGCTCATATCATAAGATATGAGTGCTTTTAGATGACTTATATTCCCTTAGAAGTATGTATTGCCTGATTTTTTTCATATTGTATCTAAAATATAGTAAATACGTATATACACACATAGCAAATGTTCTGTTTTATATTAAGCTGTACAAAATCAGTAGCTGAGCCGACTGCAAAACTCCTGTGGATTTTGATTTTCATATCTGCTAAACATACATTTTGAGTTAATTTGGACATAGTCTTTCCATATGAACAAGATTTGCAAATAATGAATATCAGAGAAAAAGTTAATAGAATTAGACTTGTTTTCAAAAAATGAAATAGGAACACCTTAAACTTTTTTCTCATAAGTTTAGAACTTAAAAGAGAGATTTTCATGGAACTTTTAAACTGTCACCTAGAATTTGAAAGAGAAATATATCACCTTTCTTGCATGTTATATTTTTAAAGATGCTACAAAACGTTGCAATTCTTTGTAGCAGATATATTTTTCTATATGGGAAATAAATATTTTTTTTCTCAAAAGGAGATGATACAGGAAAAAGACATACTGAATAGACTACAACTACTTGGAAAGCCTAGAACAGAGGTTCTATGTGCATCTTACGGGACCATCCATGACAGAGCAGAGAAAGAAGCAGGAGATGAGACAGAGCAGATGATAGCTCATTTGACCTAAATAAAAGTTGTAATGTTTCTACATTTTAAGTTATATTCTGTGGTGAGAGTCTGAATGTGTCAAACACATTCAAAACTTTGGCCTCCCCAACATCAACATGTGTTACACTCACACCACTGAGAACCTCTTGGGCCACTAGTACTTCCAGATGAGAATAAAGTAGAAACCTTCTTTTCTGTCGCCTTTTTTTTTTTTTTAATAACAACCGTGGAATTGGCAGTAGCATGGGGTTTATTTTAGTTCCAACTTGCTTTAAATGCTCTCTCAGTTTGTTATGTGGTACAGCATAGTTTTGCAGCTTAAACATACTTGGCAAATCTGCTCCTATTTGTTCAAATTGCCCCCCACCCACTACATCCATAGCTAAACAACACTGAGCAAATACTTCCAACTGTCTTCATACCGGGCCAGAGGTCATCCCAATCGGAAAACAGGGGCTTCAGATGGTATTTCCTTTACGTCAGCTAATTACAAACATATGTTTTCTGTGACAGAAAGGGAGGTATGTAAGTATCAGACCCATTAGCCAGGTTAATTGGTCCTTCCACAGCTGATACTCTCTGTGTAGCTTTTGTCCTGCAGTTTAGTATAGTCTGTGCTGCCTGGTTTTAATTATTTCGTTGTTGCTTCTGCTCTGTTATTTTGCTTATTGCCAGCAGTGATTTGTAAGCCATGATATGGGGATTCAGCTATTTATGTCTAATAGCTAGGACAATTTTCTCTCTACTGAATCTTGCTGGGCAATTCTTGGCTTTTTCCTGACATTGCCTTTGTTAGGATGGAAGATTTGTAGCATAAACAGCAGAGAATCCAGGACGATGATACGGAAGACACAACATGTATTCATGCAATTGGAGCAATGAGGAAGAATTTCACAATTCATCACCAGCATTCCCCGCAGGCCATTAAATGAAAAAAAAATACAGTGATCTAGATGATCTCTTTGGTGTAGTTCGTGTACACACCAAGGAAATCTACTAGCATTCAAGAAAACAAAAGTGATGACTGTGAAAACCACACTAAGCTTCAGCTCCAGAGTCTTCTGGATTTCCTCGTTCTGCTCTTGTCTTCTCTGAAGACACTTAGAGGCTCTGGAGAGGTAAGGGGTCCCCATTTTCCAAACCATGGACCCCTGGGAGGACCCACAGGGTCAAGACAAGCAGGACTTGCTCTGCACTGGTAGCCTCACGCACACGTTGTAACACCCACATTCTTAACATTGCCTTTTGCCACCTGTGCTCAGCATGTTGTCACACAGTCATTAACTTAGAAAACTAACATGAGACAAACAAAAACCTCTAGAATAAATGAGTTGCCATAAGAAAACAATTAAAAAGTCACCTGTTGTGAAAAAACATATTTAATCTAATGTGGGTAAAAAGACCACCCAAGATTAGCCAAAAGTTGTTGTGTTTTTCTTCTCCCCTCCTCTCCCCAAGCCTGTTATTTGCAATACAGGTGCATTTATATGAATGACTAATTGTGAAGGACTGGGATGATGATCTCATCTCGACAGCTTTGACTGTCTGGATATTACAGAGGATGATAAACAGTGATTACTTAACAAACATTTTTTAACAAACTAAAGAGCAGGAGCAGATAGCATTATATATCTCCTTGTATTTTAAAATATTTCCTTATTTTTAAAATAACCCATAGATATGACAATATGGAAGCTATGTGTACAAAATTATCTTTATCCAGGTAGATAATTCCAGCACAATTTTGTAATAGAGACTTCAGGATCAAACCCCTGAAAACAAGCTGATTGCAAAATTTATTATCTTTACTACAGCTTATGTTTAGGATAAAACTTCAGTCAGGGTTACAGACCGAACACTTCAATAGGAATATTTGAGCCTGTTTGGAAGTTAAAATGGCTATAGTAATGCCAAACTAAATGAATTTTGTTGAAATTATTGTTGACCTATTATATATTAGAAGTCTCTAATGATACATTAGCAAAACATTACAAGTAATTTTTTTCAAAATTCATGCACTTTGTATGCTTTTACACGTGTTGTCTTCTACATGGAAATAAAAATTGCTCCATTGATCCAGTGTATCATTTCTGAATATAAAGAGTTACCCAGATTTAATTTCTTGTTCAGAACTGGAGGAATGCCACAAAGATCATGTTAATCTCACCAATTTTCCAAATAAATTTCACTGAGCTACAGCTTCATACAACACACAACAAATATTTTCTAGACAGATCTGCTAGCACTACTTGTTATTTGGTTTGTTCATGACTTTCCATCAGAAAGTCTTGCTTTTAGGTGGCTCTAGTTTTTTCCAGTTTCAACACTTGAACTAAAAATTCTTATCTAAGATGATTTTGTTTTTGTGGGAAACCAACCAAACAAAACCCCACCAAAAAACAACCTCAATTTTATTTATTTCTAACAATCACATTGGGGTGAACTATTTGTTCTTACATGTCTGATTAACTCCCCTTGCCTTCCACCACTCCCACCCCCATTTTTTAAATAAGCACATTTATTTAAAATTTTGTGATCTTTGCTATGCAACATTCCTGTATCCTTGTGATTGGTAACAAGGATCTAAAAAAAACTGATTGTCTATTTTAGACTGAGATGGGAGTTTATAGTGAATATGTCAGACAACTAACTTACTAACTTTTAGATGCCTAAATTAGAGCTAAATTAATTTTAACTGTGTGATTTTAATACTTTTCAATATACCTATCACACACCCTGGAGATGAGCAAGAGTTTCCTGAATGTTCATGTGCAGCAGCATATGCCTGCAATGACAGGAAAAAGCTTGCTCTCCTGTGTTAGCGCTGTGTGGAGGGAAAATCTGTTTTCTTCATATGCATCTGAGACAGAGGCCATTCAATATTATAGTGGGGGTCTGAGGACAGGATGAGACAGAAATACCCTGAGATGAAAGACTGAAATGGTGAATGGAGGAAAGGCTAGGTTGTCTTTTCAAGATGTGGGACCCATGGAGGAAAACTGCAAAACCACAAGCAATAAACTGAAATGAAAGGAGGACTTGCAGGGAGACTGCCCCTCTCCAAGCATATTGGAGAACCAATGAGGCCAGGACAAGCTGGGCAAGGGGGATGGAAAGGTGGTTTGGATGAGGCATCTGAATTCAGAAGCACACAGAAGAATAATGGGAACTGGGTGGATAGTTCCCACATGGAGGGTGGGTATAATTCTCATGAAAGATAATGAAGACTGGCTGCCACTGGGAAGTTCAGTGGTGAACATGGACTGGAGTGGGAGGACTGATCTAGTTTCAATGAGGCAGTGCAGAGAGGAAAATGTGGTGGAGACCATTCAACTTTGTAAAAACGTGGGGACAACTCTCAGTATCCCATTGAATAGGGTATTTCCTCAGTATCTGCTAGACCAAAACTGAAATCCCTTCATATGTAGAAACTTCAGCCTTATTCCAAGCCTCACTCAAAGAAGAGTGCAAGAGTCAGGCAACTCCTGACTTTAAAAAGAAATTCAATTCCAGACTCCAGCTACCTTAGAGAAGTGCTCACTCAAAATATTTTCTTATGCTAGAAAACATGTATCCTTGAGTGGAATAGTAAAGGGGGCGGGGGGAAGTAAAGGTGAATGAAATACAAACTTTCACATACAAAGAAATTAAGAATTTTGCTATAGGTTCCAATGTAAATAAATCTCTGGCAGAACCAGAAACTAGACTTAGTACTTCAGCCACAGAAGGTTCTACTGCACCACTGGATTTCCCTTAATTGCTTGAAACAAATATTAGGACAGTTATGTTGGATATAGATGAGTAAAAGTATTTTTTTCTCTCTAGTTGTAAGTACTTTATGTAAGTGAACAGTTTAGAAAGCATGAGATAAAGACTCTTCCCTAAAGAATTTGAACATAAATATTTGTATTTGTTTGTTATCTATCTACAAAGAGACTCCCTAGAGATTCTTTGGACACCTCACTTTCCAGAAGCAAGTTTTTGCATCCACATCTCAGTTAGAGGCCACAATTTTCAATGGTCTTTGAGTCTGAGAATGTGATTTGATTAAAGTTTTACCATAGATTCAGGTGGTGGTAAAATTGCTGTCATTTTCTGTAATTGATGACACAGGGGGCAAAATGCTCCTTTGTACCAGCTGAAGATGCGGCACAGGATGTTTCTGTGACTATTATTTCTTCACTTAGAAGTCTTTCGGGTTGCTTAGTGGTTTTAATTTACTGGATATGTTCTGTTCGAATTGAAGTGGGCTGAGAGACTTGTCTTGACACTGGCAGGGTTCAGTATCATTCCCAGACACAGATAAGCCAAACCCAGAACCTCACATGCAAATCTTTCCAATATCAGGGAGAAAGGATCAGATGTGAACACTCTGTTCTAAACCCACCATTGTAGCTTTGATCCCAGGTCAAATCCAAAATTAGAAGGGGCCTCTTTTATAGCTCCAGTTTGGACACAGCCAAATTCTCTTTTCATCAGATTGTGCTCCAAGAAGGAAGAAATTGTATATGTGTTTGCCACTTATGTATGAAGATAGGCTTGAAACCTAACCTTAATTTTGCCTCAAAGCCAAACTTTAAACCGTACCCCAAATTAATACAGGTTTGAGTCTGACTTCCTTATTCTACCTGAACCCATGGCTCATAAAAGTGTGTTTAGGAATAATTATTTATTTTTGGTTTTGGAATGCATTAGATTATATCTAATTGCAAATACTTGCAAAAAACCCCCCACATATTGGAATGTTGTATGTGATACCATATGTTAAAGGCCATTCTCACTCATCTGTAAGGTACCCAGTTTGAACAGTGACCAAATGAGTAAAACCAAGAATCCCCCCAAATAACTCCCCCTACCCCCACCAAAAAAAAAAAAAAAAAAAAAAAACAAAGCCCAAAAAACTAAGGAAGAGTAAACATTTAATTTTTTCCCCACTTTGTTGCAAGAGCTCCAGAAACCAGATGCAAATGAGGGAGAAGCAGCAGCAGAGACCACCAGCAAACAGCAGCTGCAATGTGAAACAGCAGGACAAAACCACTCACAAGAAGAGAAAGGGTTGCTCCTCCCCAGTAGAAGTTTGTGCAAACATGAAAGCAACCAGCGAACACTTCTAGCAAAGGTTCAATCCAAAAGCAGTGAATAACTATGGAGAAGGTTGAGAAAAGTCCAACTTTGTGACAGAAATGACCAGTAAGGCTTTATTTAACTCTCCTGAAAGCCAGGGGGAGAAAAATTAATGTTTTTCAATCGTACTGAGATACTATACTGATAAACATACTGGTGATATTCTCCACTAAGAATACTTTCCGTAACCCAGAAGGAAACTGTGCTAGGCAGGCTTTTTTTTTTTTTTCTTTTCCCTCATGCTGATAGTATAAAAAGAATAATGACCATATGATCTAATGAGAAGAATTTCTTCAATAATATCCCACTATCTGAAGGGAAGTTAATCACCTAAACACAAAAATGTTCTAAAATAATCATATACGGGCAACTTACACATGTGCCTTGTTAAAGATGGACTAGACAGAAGAATCTAGGACAGCTGGTGGAAATGCGATAGCGACAGGGAAGCTAGAATGTGTGTTTTCTCTTTTTTCATTTTTAAGTGCATCAATAAGCTGACAGGTTAGAGAAGCATTGTTAGCAATATTTGTGTTACAGTTGTAGAAAGCTGAATTTTCAGAGAATAGCTTTGAAACTATTATTTTGCAAAATTATACTCTCCTTTTTCCTAGGTCCAGTTCCAAATCAAGTTATCACCTTTTGCCCTCACGTCTACTGTGTTCTTGAATAACAACAAAGAAAGAAATAAAGTTTGAGGCTTCATGAAGTTCTGCTAAGTTTCCGCAATTAGTGTGAATGTTGTTTGAAATGTCAGGATGGTGGAAGGTTTTGTAGCTTTCTCTCATAAGCAAATTTTGCTTATTTATCATTCCCCTGTCTGCAGTTTCCCTTTTAGCCATAGCCCATTCCTCCCCTCCCCCCTCCAAAAAAAAAAAAAAAAAAAAGGAAACAGACCCAAACCACTAAACACCAAAAAATGGTGTTATGGTCAAACTTTCTCAAAAAAGGAGTACTTTGAACGCTGTTAAAATAGCTCATGGTTGCTTTTGCTTGCAAAATTGTTATTGGATGTGATTTTTTTTTTTGGAGAGTGGTGTACTTCATTATTACAATATTCATAGAATCGTAGAATCATAGAATAATAGAATAGTTTGTGTTGGAAGGGACCTTAAAGTTTATCTAGTTGCAACCCCCCCTGCAACACCACCACGAGAGCAGAGTAGAGGGGCAGAATCACCTCCATTCACCTGCTGGCCACAATTCTTTTGATGTAACCCAGGATGCGGTTGGCTTTCTGAGCTGCAAGCACACGTTGCCGGCTCATGTTGAGCTTCTCATCCACCAACACCCCCAAGTCCTTCTCCTCAGGGCTGCTCTCAAGCCATTCTGCGCCTAACCTGTATTTGTACTTCGGATTGCCGTGACTGAGGTGCAGGACCTTGCTCTTTGCCTCGTTCAACTTCATGAGGTTTGCATGGGCCCAACTCTCAAGCCTGTCCAGGTCCCTCTGGACGGCATCCCTTCCCTCCAGCGTGTCGACTGTACCACACAGCTTGCTGTCATTGACAAACTTGCTGAGGGTGCACTCAGTCCCACTGTCCATGTTACCGACAAAGATGTTTAAACAGCACCAGTCCTAGTACTGGCCCCCAAGGAATGCCAATCGTCACTCGGATATTGAGCCATTGACTGCGACCCTTTGAGCACGTCCATCCAGCCAGTTCCTTATCCACCAAGTGGTCCATCTACCAAATACATGTTTTTCCAATTTAGAGACCAGGATGTCATGCGGGACAGCGTCAATTTTCATAAGTCCAGGTAAATGACATCTGTTTCTCTCTCCTTATCTACCAATGCTGTAATGCCATTGTAGAAGGCCACCAAATTTTTCAGGCTTGACTTGCCCTTGGTGAAGCCATGTTGGCTGTCAGTAATCAATTCAGGCCTACCCTCCTTTACTCGCCTTTTTAAATTTAGAAATAACTGCTTTTTCTGGGAGTCTTCACCACAGCACTTGGCACTCACTCTATGTCTTCTTTTCAATTTGGCTTCAGGTGTTGATACATTTATTTTGATTCTTCGATGCCCTCCACTACTCAAGTGGTTTCTGAATAGTTAGGTCATATGTGCGATTCCTTAGTATGTTCACAATACAGATGAAACTCTTCCCATTCATCTAAGGACTTTTTCATCTTACTTGCCATTCTTTTCATACTTGGCTAAGGGATGTGTCTTTGATGGCTGAGCCACATTGGTGTACCTTCTCTACTTAGAAATAAATGAGAGAACAAGCTCAAGAACTAGATCCTGCTATTTGTTTGGTAGCTTATATTCTGGCTCTGTTCTGGATATCTCCAGCTGCTCTAGAGGAGTGTAATCCTACAGCGATATAGACGTGAGGCAGCCATTAGCAGCTCAGCCACAGCCATTGGCCTAGCGTGTCCTGCTGTGTTCAAGCATGGGCACCCAGCACTGCTCCTGTAGGCTAATACAAGACTGGTCAGCCTGCTCCACAAAGACGCTGATTATGACTAAGTTTGTATGTAGCTCAAGACCCTCCTTCCTACTATATGCACATTTTTTTTTCTCCTGCATGTCTTCTTTTTATCATCAGGGAAGTAATTAGAGCTATAATGCACAGAAAATGAGCAAGAGAGGATTACAAAGGGTTCTTTCTCCCTGCTGTTTTCCTTTATTCTTTTCATCTATTTCATCTAATTCCTGTTGTCCTCCAGGCATCTCTGAATTGTTTAGAGGTGTAATTAATGATGAAAATCCTTCCAGTTGTTACATGCATGTGGTCATGCATACACACTTTAGTGCTCTTCAAAGGAAGAACTCTGATACAAATATGTATATACACAAAAAAAGAAATTTGACCAGCTTTTCTACTGTCTGTTAACAACATATATTTTTTTTAACCCTTTTAATATTTAACAGCAATTCAAATGCATGTAACAGAACCCGCCATACAACAGCCCTAAGAAGGTAACACAAAATAGCTGGATAATGTGGCAATCAGAAGAGGAAATGAGTTTTTTCCAAGCAGGAGAAATGTTACAACCGAGCATAGCTCAAGGGCAGATTGCTCACCCACATTGCTTCCTTCAGGACTGTTTTGAGTTTTGGTTTCCTAAAAGGGGGTTTCCGTATGGAGATTCAGTGAAGAGCAAAACAAAACTAGCCAAGAAGTTTGTGAAATGGCGTGGTTTGAATGAATAAAATACATAGAATATTTTAAATGGAGGTCAGATATGTGAAGACTTGTGTTTCTCAGATTAAAAAGATAAATTGAGTGTAGTGTATTCTACATGTACGTTTACAAATATAACTGGATCAAAATTATCTGCTAAGTGCAAGCATCTCCATCGAAGAAATAATTATTCTGATGAAAGGTTGGTACAGCTTATGTGTGTACTCATTACTACAACGATAAATTCTCAGTTGACATTATTCTGTGCATTTTTCATGTGTTTACTTAATATGCACAATAAAAATCTATGGGATTCTGTAAATAGGATAAGTTGTTACTTTCGTAGATAACCTGTGTATACTGGGTATACAGAAATTACTTCTTATCCCCTCATCCATTAAAATAAGGCACATGGACCGGCTGAGACAGGTTGATGACTGTTTAGCTGCAGGGAACCCTGATTTCCTGGGATGTGTCCACTGCAAGAAATGTCTCAACTTATTTTTCAAGCTAGAGGATCAACAGCCTGTTGGCTTGGCAGGGGGCTTTGGAATGGCAGGGATGGGCCTTAGAGGTCTCCCTGGCTTTAGGAGCCTTGTGACCCACTGCATGGGGCAGTCACTGCCGTCTTTTGACCTAGAGACCTTGACATCTGTAGCCTTGGTAGCCTGTCACAGTAGGCTTTATGAGGCAGATTTATGTTTAAACAGTGTGCTTGTGAGTACTTTTGCATTTCCACTTCTGTAATTGGCGGGATTCCTTTCTCACATTCGATAAAAAACAAAACAACAAAAATTCAAAGCAATTGACACCAACCAACTAAATCTCTTTACCAAGCAAATGTCCCATATATAATATCTGAATATGCAAGGATTTAACAAAAATTTCAGCGTTAACATCTGCAAAATTCTGCTACTGCACCTAATACAAGGACCAGCTGTCAACTTTCTGCATTTGGAGTGATAATTATTTCAGAACACACTACGTGCAAAGGAGTATACACAAAGGAGTTCTTCCAAGGAGGCAACAACCAAATCTAGTGACATCATTCTGATCCTCAGATAGGTGTATACATAGAAAGATGTTTTTTCCTGATTTAGGTGTTAACTGCATGTTTATTTGTGGGCCTGGGTGTGTGTTTGAGTACACACAATGAAAATTCTTACAGTATGTAGGGCTTTTGCTACTCGTAGTGTTGAGGCCTGTGATTTTAGCAAATACATCTTGATGCCCTCTTAGCTAATGCACTCGGAATTAATTTTCTCAAAATGCCAGATGTACTTCATGATGCTTAGCTTAGTGAAATTATACATATAGCATGGGAAAGAAAAATAACTCCCAAAAGTGTACATTTTAAACTAAATCAAGCCATCAGCTACTTCCAGCCACCTAGTAGTCTCCAGAGAAATTGCCATAATGTAGTCCTTATTGCTTAATTATTTATTGTTATTAAAACAGCATTTATAGCTTTGTTATGATTAAGTATATGATATGAAGGTTTCAAATATACAGGGCTGGATCAGTGACTGATTTAAATTCCCATTTTTCCCTTTGATATAGAAGAATTGGTTTGGACAGGATAACCTAGAGAAGCACTGAAGACAGCTGGTTATTGTGCTTACTTAGAAGTCAAAGTGAAAATACTTTGAGATGGAGATGGAAAATTCCTCTGCTCCTGCCTTGAATTTGCACCAAAAGGACATAGGGAGTCCAGAGGGAAAAAAGAGACAGTAGGAATAGAAACTCAGAACAGAACTACTGACTAGGACAAATTGGAAGGAGAACAGTTGATATTATTCTGTAGAGATGTGGAATTTGCCCTTAAAAAGTAGGAGAAAGGCTGTCTTTACTGGAGCAGTTAAAGAAGATACAGACTCATAATTTTTCAGCTTCTAAGATATGAAACAGTTTGTACTCTAGTAATATCTAGTAGCTCTGCACTGATGAAGTCAGTTGGATTTGTGGTTTGTTTTGGGTTTGTTTTGATTTGTTTTTTTTTGTTTTGTTTTGTTTTTAATAACTCCCATCACATTATGATATCGGGCCCATATGTTGAGAACTATAATATGGAAAAATAATCTAAAAAACCCAAACCCTATTTGTTACTGAAAGCTTCTGTAAAATACGGGAAGGGGACAAACCGTGCACTTCTGTTACTTAATATATGGGACTGGAACTGATTAGCTGTGCAGTGAAGAGCCTATGGTAGGATTACTTAATGTTTTCCTTTATCTCACAAAAGTGTATGTTGGCAGTAGATGACTCTGTTGCTGCTAGTTATGGTGAAATTTGGGGTGGTGCCTTCTGGAGTTCTGAATGGCTGAAAAGGGACATCTGTGAAGCCCGAGATGGCCATCAGTGAAAACTCTTCCTTTTATATCTTATCTTTCTAACTCCTGTCTGGCCAGAATGACAGTTATAACTCTTTATATAACCGTTTATTATTCTTAGTCACTGTTGTTTGGCCAAGACTTGTCAGTTACGTTTAGGATTTATATAGTGTCACTGCTGGCAGTGCCTAAACTCAGAGTATTAGTGACAGGCAGAAAATCTTTTTGTGGTTTGCACATTTCTTTTTAATCTTTTTTTTTTTTTTTTCCTGGTCATGAATGAAGTTCAGTTTTGAATATGCATAAATGTCCACAAACCTTGCTGAAAAACAGTATTTCAAAAGAATTTGTACTGGTGCAAAATCACAGCAGATTTCCATTTGGATTCAAGGATGTTTGCACAGTGCTACACTCTATCCTGGAACTGAAGTTTCAAAAGTTTTAATTTGATTCTGCACTATTTCCGCTTCTATTTTAGAAACAACATTCGCTAATTTTGGAGCCTTTTCTTTCCATTCCCCTCCATCCCACACTGAGGTCAAAATTCTGAATGGGCCAGCAGTGCCAGGACTGTGGAACATAAGTTCATGCTATGGAATATCCTACAGGAATGAAATCTACAAAATTGGCTGAGGCAGCTGGGAAGGAAGGGGACACCCACTCTCTCACTTGTTCTGTCAAACACCGAAGCATTAAGCTGGAAATGTGTAGAATAAAAGTGACTGCTTCTGTGGCTTGAAATGATGTGAAGATGAGTTTAGGAACATCAGCCGGATCTCTAGCAAAAATAAGTCCCTGAATGGATTTTACCAATTTCTGAATCACTTACCTAGAAAATAGAAAGCTAATGACTAAATTGCAATTTGCTCCTTGACAAATAGAATTAGGTAAATACTAAGGGAATATTAAGTGCTTTTAATTCTGTATCAATCATTTGTGGCTGTGACCATTCATATTGGCCAGCAGCGTTAAGGTGAACACTGAGCACCTCACATGATCAGGTCCTCTATTTTCACATGAGGGCTGAATCCAAAATTGTGACTGCAGAATTATTTCATAATGGACAGCAATTATGATGCAACTGAAAAAAAATATGAAAGACAAGTCTTTGTGAAGGTTTGCTATCTTTCAAATAATTGCTGTCTTATAACCAGTTGTTATTTGCCAAAGGGACCACAGATATCACAAACTGGTTTTGTTTGCTCTATTAAAAATAAAACCATATCCCTCATGAAGTCCCTGTCAAAGAGAACAGAACCTTGAGGACTCAATATCTGTAATGCTGAGCATTTAAATTTATCTTCTTCTCCTATGCGGCAGCAAAATGGAGTTCAATATGCAATTTTTTTGAAGAAAAGGTTTGTAGGTGACAACAGCTCCTCAATTATTCTCTGCTAGTTTCATAGGGACTTATTATGATTTACCTATACCTGAGGTTTTAAAGTTTCAACTACTCTAATCGGTCATAACTTGATGGGTCAGTTGTTTGATTAATTCCAGCCTTCCAATAGCTTTTGTTCTCATTTTTCTTTTTTGGCAGTGTAATTATTAGTTACATTATAGATGAGTATGAATGGTTATGTCAACATATTTCAGGTTGTAATGAGGAAAATATATAGGGGTATAATAAAGATAATGTGACTTCAGCTATACTTTGTGAGCACGTCTCTTGATTTATGCTGTTTTGAAAACTGCAGTGATAACATTCTTGGAAGTAAACATTGTGAGGTTTTGTTATGCTCAATGTCACTCTGAAGACATATTCCAGTTGGCTGGAGCCTGTGGCTGCAGCTGTCTCTACTTCATTACACCACTTCTAGCACCTGCAGCTTTAGGAAATAACTAAGATTTTCAGCTGACATCTTCTCGGCATTTATTTATGCTGAAACTTAAAATGATTTAATCTGTATGCTAGAGGGGAGTGTTCTTTCATTAAGGGCAGCAACTGATGAGAAGAAAATATGCTCTAATAAGGGAAAGCAATCATTTGTTTCACCCTACACAGGAGAAAAAAATAGGTTAAACTAATGCTAATCTAACAAGCAGACAAAGATAATTAATTTCTGATACTTACACAACCATTCTAGTTTATTCTTCCCTTTCCATTTTTGGGATGGTTAGGGGTCTCCAACATTGTGAGTTATTACATATTACACTGCTGCTTGTATTTAAACACAAAATAATAAATTAGAGAGATTGGCACTGCCATACTTTATTTAAAAGTCTGCTTTCCTTTGTCATTTTAATTCTTCTTTAAAGAAACACACTTTTCTGACCTTTCATAAATATAGCATTATGAAAGATTCCTCACTTCTTACATAGGTATATTTTCAGCTTTAAGAACATGTATCTAGTCCTACTGCTATCTGTATCATGCTTAAAATCAATCCAAGTATAAGAGGTATTTGGGAGGGAGGTGCTTAGAGATATTAGAGTGCTCTACTGAATTTGTACATACAATGAAATGAGATTCAACTGGGAATTAAGCTCTATTACATTAAATATTTCATAAATATTATAGTGACCTTAGCAAGCATTCTAATTCACTTTAGTTTTCTACACTTTATTGTAATATGTGGTCTTAAAAAAACACATTAGCAGAATTGCACAGAGATGAACCAATTGCTCTCTATGGATTTGTTCTTCTCAAGGATCCCCCTGGCTACAGGTGTTTCATATTAAGTCTACTATTACCTGGAAAAAAATTACAAAATTATTCTAAAGAAGAAGAAAAATGACAAATGACAGACTCTAATAATTTAAAAAATGTATTAATTGAAAATAGCATGTGATACCTCGCTTTGCTAAAATAAATCCACTGAACCACTGTAGCAGAAACTGTCTGATTGCAACTTTGAGGTAAATTATGTAAAATATACAAGGTAGTATTTGCAAACATTTAATGTCAAGCTATGTTTCCATTGAAACAGAAATTTTTAAAATTCTGAATTGACAATTCATTTCAGTTACTTAAGGGAAAAAAAAAAAACCAAAAACAAAAACCAAAACAACAAATAGAGTTATGTCGATCCCCTTTTGGCATTAGCCCTTCTTGAAACAGAAGGTTGTACTAGATGATCTTCAGGGATTGTTTGTGGCTGACATATATAGGATACCAAGAGAATAATGTCTTGATATGTAGCTGTATAATATATCAAAAAATAAGACAATTCTAGGTTAAAACTGAAGATAAGTATAATAAAGGTGTAGAAATGTCTCTTGAAAAGCTTGGTGTCTGTTCCATATTCCCCACGTATCCCGACAGAGTTTACTTACCTGGCATATAGACATTCTCAAAGGAAAGTTATTCCTGAAAATAACTATATATTATGGTGTCTTTGTGATACCATATATTTTCTATGCACTTAGGATAAAAATAGCTGTGGTATCTCAGACATTGCCTTGCAAAAAGCTGCAGGTAACCTTTTACTGTTTCACAAACAATCGTAAGTGATCAGAATTATTATTGTGCAGGATTTTTTTTGGGGGTGTATTTCCTGGAAGGCATACACTTGTGTGATATTGGTCTCTGGTACAGGAACTGGGGTGTATGAAAATGAAAGTATTATATAGCACTCGGCTAGAACACACATGGTGTGTTAATTACTAGCTCCTGTGAGTTTCAGCAGGGTGAAGGTTGGAAGCAGTTTTCTTAGAAGCACATAAACGAGAAGGAGATGCAAGTATTTCTTATATTATTGAAGTGGTTGAAGATATTAAAAATGAAGGAATGCTTTTACTAAGCACAGTTATAAGAGGAAATGAAGTATGAAGATTGCTATTACAGTATGTGATGCGAATTCTGAAAATAATGCAGCAATTGGCATAGCAATTTAGAAGCTTAGAGGATTGTTTTTGCAAAGGTAGACTACGAATTTTGGTAAGTGGTAGTCTGAATATTTACTGTAGGAAATTGTAGAGCCCTTTTTGAATTTTCGGATACTTATATATTAAAGGTATAAATTATTGCTTTTTAAATAATTACAAATTCTTTGAAGTTCCTTTGAAAACACTAACAACCCTATTATATATTCTATTTAAACTTTTACCTGTAGTTTCATTAATTTAAGAGAAAGTTGATTTTGTTTGAGGAGGCAATTTATTTAATTTTCCTCCTGTTCTCCTTAAAATAGTCATATCATGCAGCATGAAATATCTCAAAGCCGATGTCTAACTCCTGTAGGATAAGCATCCAGGTACAGTGTTTCTGAACATAGTGACTTTTTCACAGGTCTTGTGGTACCTACTATTTTTCTTCTTCCTCCAAGAATAAAATGCCATAGAAACCCTTAAGCTCCCCCCTCCTTCCTTCCCAACTTCATGTCTTCCTCTTTTGCTCCCTCTGTCTGTTTCTTCCTTTACAATGCATAATGTATGCCTCACGGTTGCACAGATTTGACAACCTATATCTTAAATACTTCAAAACTAGAAGGGGAATAAATCCCAATATTTTAACTTATATTTCTATAGTTAATCATAAGATTTTTGTAAACTGATTCACATTTATGATTGGTACAGCCCAAATGCTGTAGACATAATATATATGCGTGCATTTTTGCACAATGTCTTACTAAAGGTGCATTACAATATGTTCAGCCTTTATCTATGCTCTTCAAATACTTGTTGCTTCAATAGTTAGCATCTAGATTTTAAACAGACTGCCATAATATCCAAAGAGCCTTTTAAATAAAGTAGATCTTTTTTTGAGTTAAGGCAATATGGAGGGAAAAGATTGCTCTCCAAGGTGATATTTTACTGGATGAAACTTGCAAAATCCTTCAGTTTGCTAAGAAACAGGGATGCCAGCTCAAATATCCATCAATCCAGATGGGTCCTCTTGCAAGCTATTCTGAAGAAAGGTTATCAATCTATTCTGTTGAAGTTGTTTGTCTTTATAAAACATCTTAGGGATTATTTTAATTGTTAAGAGACCTCTTGAGAGTCTTTTGAGGAAGAACAGCAATGCTTGAGTATCTGTGTCAAGGGTGAAATTGTGCACGTGAAGAAACTTGACCCTTTAATCATCACAGAGACAGAGAGACAGAGGGATCATACAACAGGTGAGGGCTTGCTGTGACAGTTTCAGAGGGCTTCAGAGGATATACTTGCAGTCTATTCAGAGCAGGAAACAGAAAACTGGACCTCATTCCCAAATGGAGGAACTCCTCCCAACTTACTGAAGAGTTTGACAGTGCCACTCACCCTGAGTGTCTGCCTGTTGGTTTTCCTAGGAGTTCTAGAAGATTTTGCTTATTAAGACCTTTGAGACTATGCAATATAGCCTTTTGAGGCTATGTAATACAATTTAAGCACCACAGTGGTAAGCACTGTTATAGACTACATGCCATTACTCCATTTCTTCCTACATTCAGAACAGATAGCATTTTTCCTGTCCTCGTACCTTTTCTATTGCTTTAATAATAAAAAGAACTCAAACCAACCATGACAAACACCTTTTGCTGGTACGAAGGTCTCCTACAATGATTAACTGAACATGAGTATTTTAGAAAAAAAAAAATAGTAAACAAAACACAAAATATTTTCTGGAGAAAGTATTCTCACTTGACAAGATTAATTTTATGTTATTTTTTAACACTGATGGAAAAAACATTGTTTCTCATAGATAAATGTATCCTGAATTCCAACTTTTTTTTTTTTACGATTCCAACAGCATTCATATTGTTTCTGATATATTTTTTGACACCTACAATAATGGAATATTGAATAACTTGTCCCATGTACTACTACTTTATGAGCCAGTTAGAGGACTGTTTACATGTGAGATTATCGATATTTTGATAAACATGTTTATATATGTGTACATATTCAATATATATATAATAGCATTAGTAATATATTGGGATATAAATATACAATAGAATTTAAATAAAATTATGGATATTTTGATAAATGTGAGAGTATCAATATTATCAATATTTGGCATTTTCAGGAATGTATTATGATTCAGATTTTATTACAAATCTGTGTTGATGTTACACCTGTGCTTACTTACTATTGTGAGTAGTCCTACTAATTCCAGGGAAATTGCGTAATCCAAATAATTTATCTATCTTGTCCATAAACATTCACACTATTGAGAACCAAGTTTGAGGTTTTCAATGATGTGCACAGCTACATAGTGGGCTTTTCAGAAGTCCTTTGGAACAAAGCTACCAGCTATTCAAACTGAAATTAGACACTGTTTAGTTCTGAAAAACCAGAGGTACATATTTCTATATAGAAGTATGCCCTAAAATTTGATCCTTAAACTAAGGACAATGACAGATAGTCCTATTTTTTTCCATTGTGCCAGAAACCAAGGTTTTACTACCCTTTGGGTAATAAAGACCCTTAGGAAAGGGAAAATCCTTTGTAACACTTTTCTCCATCTGACTTACGCAGAGAAGAATAACATTTTTTGATGACAGTCCTCAGTATAATGAACTAATTTGGAAATAAATGCTGAATGTTGAATCTCTTAAAGTAAAACACTGGGGCTTCAGCTCTGGACAAGCCTATGTGACAATCTGAACATGAGCTATAGATCCTGGACCTCTAACTTGTTTAAAGTCATCGTGCAAAGAAACACTGATTACCACCATCTGTCGAGAAGTAGCTCTGACAGAGTTATTCAAGAGGCCTAATTTTAGATGTTTGTTTTCTATTTGGTCAGTTAAAAGAAATGCAAACCTCAGAACTTGATTAGGAACCTAAGTTTAGGTCTTCTAAGTTGTGGCAGAAGTCTCTTCCTCTCCAGCCACTAAAATGAGAGTCTTGGAAAATTAATCCACTATGTGGAAGCAATCTTTTTCAATATGCTCTCTCATTTCCTTTACAGCAGTAGAGAGTGAATATCTCTTTACCTGAGTTGGATGAACAAAATTAGAATCTGTAGATATTCCCTTAAAGATAATACAACTTTAAAAACTTGAAAGAGGTTGATGATGTAATGCAAATCATGTGTATGGTCTTTAAATAGATTTTTGTCCTTCTTTTTCTAAGACACAGTCTAATGAGGAAAAGAAAAAAAAACAAAAAACAAAACTCAACCATTTTAACAAACTAACTTTGAAATTATTTTTGTAATAAGTATTTCTAAGTATGGGTTTTTGTAAGATTTTAAAGGTAATGACAGGAAGGAAGAGAAACATCAAGTGATCACTGCAGATTGTGATTACTTTTTGCAATGTGGAAATGCTTTATTAAATATTTGTAAGTTTAAGTGCATAGAGGTTAGAGAATAGTACAGACATGCTGCTGAAAAGGATCTGCGTGTTATAACAGATCACAAGCTGAAAATGATCAACAGAATTAGTTTACTGCAGAGATTATATACATGCAAAGCAAACATCGTAATGAAACATATAAACATTGTATGCATTGTTTAAGTGATACATGAAGTAGTTAAATTCTGTTTGGCTTTGGTTAGGCCTCAGATGCAATATTATGTCAAGTTTTGGGCTTTGTGCTTTAAGAAGGGTACAAATCAATTGGATTGTGTCCAAAAGAAAATAAAAAGAATGGTTACAGGTCTAGAAAACATAAATTCTGAGAAAAATGGAAGGAATTAGGCTTGTTTAGTCTAGAGATGAGGAGACTGAAGGGAGCTACAGCAGCAGGCTACATAGAGGTAAAAATAGGAGATGGGAATAAACAGTTTTCCATGCCCAGCATGAATAGAAACAATGTAAAACAGAATTTAGTGAAGCTAAGTCTAAACATTAGTAAAAGTTTTCTAGCAGCAAAGCTAGTTGAGCTGTATAAGTAGGCTGTGAAAATAGAGTCTTAAGAAATAGCCCCTTACATGGAAGCAAATAGTAAAACCTCTTTGTGGAATGATATAGGTATACTATATCTTTGAGTGAGGAAATGGATTGCATATGTCCTTGTGATCCTTTTCAGCTCCATTGTTTATGATTTTATAATTACTTATTTTGCATTCTTTTTATTAGATATGATGCCGGACATATTGTAAACAATGTATGTTATATTATGTGATAAAAGCTCATCTGAATGCCCAGAAAGGAGCACAGAGAAGCAATGGCAGGTGGGGGACCCCAGGCCAATGCCAGGACCCATCAGCCCATCAGAGGTCCATCTCCACAAACCTATGAGAGGACAGAGGCCCAAAGTCACGTGGGATCCTAAATTAAAGACTCAAAGGAAGTGACACACTGTCCAGATACCTCCCAGAGCTGTCCCAGCAGAGCCTCAGCCCCAGCGTTCTGGTGTGAAACCCTTCAAGATGAGTCAATGGCAGAGCATCTTTTGGACTGAGGGGGTGGCTGCCTGGGGTATGGGGCATGTTACGGCATGCAGGGGAAGAGCATTTTGGATTATACAGGGTTTTCTATGGGATGTTTAGGAGATGAACCAAAGGTGGGGAAATGGATGGTTTTAGATGATTTGGGGAGAAAAAAGTGTGAGAAAACTGAAGAGTAAGTACCCAAAGGGTCCCTTTACACAAGGGCCAGTCTTGTGTAAACAGTTGCTGGTGGGTATACTTGTCCGGTGATTCCCTGTGGCTGATCAGTGCAGTCTATCCTATCTTGTTATTAAATCCCTTTTTAGCTCTTTTGCTGGATGAGGGCTCAGTATTCATTGTGCACACATGTGTAGGGGGGTCTGGGTGCAGCAACTGGAGTCAGACCATGTGTTGGAGGGTTCATATGCATGCGTGCAGGGACTGGAAAGACTGGACTTAATGAAACCAAATTCCAGTAAGTGGGGTGGAACCATGAGTCACAGGGGCCCGTGCCTCTGTGTTGCCAGCAAGTGGAATGAGTGTGAGTGTCCGAGTGCATGATCACTAGTGAAGATCAAGCTGGACTAGCCAGCAAGTAGGTAAAGTGGCCTGGGAGCCGGCATGTGTGTGTCTCAAAGGTCAAGATCTCAGGAGGAGCTGGCTGTTGGGTACCAAAGGAGTTGTGTGTGTGTGCATGTGAGTACACGACCGTCAGTACCAGCAACTGGTGTGGGGATGTTGACTCAGGGGCTTATGTATCTTAGTATCAGTAAATGGGGAGACTGGAATCTAGGGGCAGCTCCTGGGCAGACTGAGTGAGCACAGCTGCTGTAGGGATCTAACTTGTACATTTGTATATGTAAATATATATATATATATATATTTTCTCACTAGTGGATCTTCATCCTGGTGAGTCAGAGAGGGGAGCAGGATGAGGCTGTTGGTGCAGTCTGTATTCATATGAGTGCTGATTATGTCTGTGATTTGTGATCTGGCCATGTATTTATGCATATACATGGTGCGTATGTCTGCTTTGTGTGCATGTGCCTACAAGGAATGCATTGCCAACCTTACTACGGGTTGGACCTAAGGACATGGAGATGTGGCATCCTCATCTTCATCAGACTACTCTATTTGACCCCAGCCACCAACAATCTTATTTCAGTTTACAAATGCCAAACGGTGCTTCTATTACTTGGTTATGTGTGTTTTCTTGTCCCTATGTTGATTAAAAGCAAACAGATCTTCACTATATTAAGGTTTGTAAATGCCTGAGTAAACTCCAGCGCTGCTTTGGTGTCTGGCTATCCCTAGCACATTTGTTTTTCACATATTGCCTGTTATAATTTCTTTACAACAGTGGTCCTCTGTAGAGCTCCCTGCAAGGATGCTGACAATGCAGATTTCCGTTGCCTTCAGCACATGCTGTTACACAGTCTCAGCTTTATAGACACTTTGAGATAGTCAGAGGAATAACAGCCACAGCAAAATACAGATGCAATTATTCCACAGGTATGATTCTAAAAACAAGTTATGCTAGTAATGAAGGAATTTGTAACTTTTTGACAAAATTCATAACCTTGTCCCAATTTCCTTATAGCTGTTGACTGCTTCTTTTTTTTGATTTATTGTCCTGAAGAATATTTAAGATTATTCTCAAGGTGAAAATTTTAGAGTTACAAGTCAGCCCTTTAATTTTACCTCTCTGTCTACCAAAGCATTTTGACCATTTCCTCAGAAGTTAGTTTATGTGTTTCTTTTCTGAACATTTCTTCTATTTTTTTGTACTTGGGAATTCCTCACACCCTGGAGTTAAGATTCTTTTTAAGAAAAAATGTGTAACGAACTTCTTTTTATAGGTTTTATTTATGCCACTGCTGCAAAATGCTTCCACCTGAATAAATGATCATTACCATATGTCTGACTTTTGTACCTACTCTGATGGGGAAATTACATGTTTTTTGTTAATAAGCCACAACAGATAGGCCAAGTCACACCAGGTCCCTTTAGTTCTGTCTTTACTACTGGTCAATAGTACTGAATGCAGGCTTGATGCATGGCTGTTCCAGCATACTTATCCAGCATACTTACCCAGAGCAATTTTTGTCTCACAGATATCCAGTGCTGAAAGTTGTGCCTTTATACTTAAATATCCCATGTCAGATTTTCATCCTGTGAATTTGCTCAGCCGTTTTCAAGCTAAGTGAATCTTCACCATCTACCATGTCCTAGACCAGAGTGGTTCCTCAACCTCACTGTGAACTATGTAAAGAAATGCATCCTTCTCTTTGCTTTGAAAGTCACCTTCTGGTTTCATTTGGTGCCCTTTATTGCTCATCTGGAAGTGACAGTGAAGTAACCGCTTCCTAGTCACCTTCTCCATGTCACTCATGACTCTACAGGACTTCACCTTATCCCTTCTCAGTCACCTCTTCCCCAGGATAAAGTGGCATAGTCACATTTTCCTGGTATGAAAGCTATTCTTTTCTTCAGATTATCCTTGTTGTCTTTGTTATATCCTTCCTTATTCTGCTATACATTTTATGTGATGAGGTAAATGGACCTGCATGAGCATATAAAATCTTGGCATACCATGGATTTACATATGGCGGATTCCACCTATGCAGAAACAGTGCATAATATAACTTTGTTCCATAATCTCATAATTTTAATGAGAATCTTTAAATCATACTGACCTTATTTCATCACAGCTGCATAGCTAATAAAACACAGAAAGAGTACTGACATTTTTTTGCTCGAGTAAGTGATACCTGGTTGGTAGGAGTTTGACTTTTTTTTTGCTGAAGAGGAGGGGATCTTCATGGTGCTCTACATTTTCAAAGTATTGCATGATGGTCAAAACTGAAACTGTCTCAGCACAAAAACCTGACAGTTGGAGGCTCTCCTCTCACTCCCTTTGCCCTCAAGGGTTTACTTATATTTTCCTGTTATAAACACTTTTCTGGAGACTGAATACTTTGAAATGGATGGAAAGCTTAACTTTACATCAGACATACTTTTCCTGGGCTTTGAAGATATAAAGTGCTGCATATGTGTGTGCTCTTATTTATAGTTTATCTTGGTTGTTTGCTTCAAACCCTTTCTGCCCGTTCCCTCACAGTCGCTTCATTTCAACCTCACTTGAGCTGCCCCCCATGCATCCTTTCCTCTTATCTTATCCCTCTTTCACTGCTTCCACTACCCGCTTTGTCCCTCTCCTCATCTTCCAACATCAAGTCAACAAAGAAATAGCAAATAAAAAAGAAAGGAACTAATATGCCTGCTGCAAAACGTTAATGAACTTTCTGTCTTTTACGTTATTTCTCTTGCCTCTTGTCCCTTTGTTTGTCTTATCCATTTATAAACTATTTAGGTACTTTATTCTTTGGTGGCAGGGTTGGTGCCATAGTCCCTCTTTGGAGTGCAGTGCCTAAATGTTTCTGTAACATACGCTGTGATGGTTTTGATGCTTTGACTGGCATGTAAAACAAAGTTGTATTTTAATTGACTGAAGATCTTGCTTTGTGTAACAGAAAAATAGCTATTAAACAGTCTCTAAACTCACTGCTATAGCTATATTTTTTTCTTTACTTCTCCTTAGTGAAGTCGACTGCCTATTTCATCAGGCATTGTAACAGACTTAGTAAGACCTTAATACAGATATGGTTATGTGCTGAGCTTTAATGAAGGGCTATTTAACCACATTTCCTGCATTCAGTTCACATCTCATAAATAGTCATTACTATGGCATCCGAGGTGTCATCTTGATATTATCCTAGTCTGCTGAAGATGTCGCTGGCACTCTTACAGAGTATATAGAAAGATAAGTGACAATCTCTGCAAATGGAGATACCAATTCCTATTTCCATGCTCACTCTCTCTAAGTCTTCTAGTGCAATCGAAAGTGTCAATACAAAGATCTGAGGTATCTGTGTATCTGCAGTGTTTGGAATTAAAAAATGGAAGTTTTCCCAGGAATCTTACAGGGATTTGGAAAGGGTAAATGATTTAGAACCTCATTGCTATTTTACTGTGCAGAAGAGTGATATATGTTGTTTTACTACTCATTCAGCCCTGAAACTTGTTTTCTGTAGAGATGGGCTAGCCAGATGTGGGCTTACTAGGAGGAGGTGGAAGACAGGAAAGTCTAGATGTCCTGCAGGCTGTCACTCAGATCAGGACTCAAAAGCTCATTCAACAGGAGCTTTTGGCCCTGTAATACAGTATGCAGGTGTGCCCTCCTCACAGAAACATGTTCAGAAATCTGTGCATTTGAGGCACCTCTTCCTGTAGATATCTCACTGAAATAGGAGTGTGACAAAAGTTACTCATCAAGATCATATCATGGATCAAAAGGGGCTTGTTCCCCCACTTCATAAGCTTCTACAGTTTGTGCTGCTCATACAAACTTACATATATGCATATGTACATGTATACACATATAAACATATACATAAATTTCCACCACTAAACCATGTCCTTAAAAACTACACCTTAAACACTAAACCACTTCCCTGGGCACCCTGTTCCAATGCTTGACAACCCTTTTGTTGTAGAAATTTTTCCTAATATCCAATCTAAACCTCCCCTGGCACAACTTGAGGCCATTTTCTCTTGTCTTACCGCTTGTTACTTGGGAGAAGAGACTGACACCGACCTCGCTGCAAATCTTTCAGGTAATTGCAGAGAGTGATAAGGCTTTCCCTCAGCCTCCTTTTCTCCAGGCTAAGTGACCCCAGTTCCCTCCACCACTCCTCATAAGACTTGTTTTCCAGACTCCTCACCAGCTTCCTTGCCCTTCTCTGGACATGCAGTCCAGAACCTCAATGTCTTGCAGTAGAATAAAAATAGTTGTTACTGTCTGTGAGGCAACTCACATGTTGAAAATGAATCGCATTCTTCTTTAAGATCTCAGTTATGTGACCCTCACTTACCCGGGATGTAGCATGGATGTGAAAAAGCAAAATCCTGGAGCTTTTCAAATCAGTGGATGTACTGGCGTAATGTGTGTTTGTGTGTGTGTGTGTGTGTGTGTGTGTGTGTGTAGTCAGGATTGAACAAAACGTGTTCTGGCTCTTTTGAGGAAGGACTGAAGGACTAAGGGATGAACTGAAATCTCCTTACTTACATGTTTGCATGCTTTCAAACCATCATGAAGAGAAAGTAAAATGAAAAACCCTTTGCATCTTACTCACTTCCTAAAAGGTTTAGAAAAACTTTCAAGCAAAACAAGATTTACTTATTTGATTAGAGCTGGCAAAGTCTGAACCCAGCTATTCCCGGGTGCTGAACAGATGCCCATAAAAAGAGGAATTCTTCCTCCTTCCACATTGATGTAATTTATTAGTTTACTGACAGATTGCTCAAGACTGAGATGGTTGCTTACCGCAGTTATGACTCGGATTGATTTTAGCAATACATGATTTGTACAATTAAGGCCATTGTGTGGCTTCGAGTCATAGCTTGTTTGTTTACATAAGAATAAGAACTGTATATATTCCATTCAGTAAACTTTTTTGTGAAAGTCTTGGTGGTTTAGCCCTGTAATCCCAAAGGAGAAATAAGGATGTAAGAATTGTCTATAACCGTAGATCACATTAGACATCAGACCACATCATATAAATACCACAAATCTCATTTGAATCTCATTTTTACTTATGTTTTGGTTACAGAATATTTTCAAATACCACTTATCCTAAATGAGTGCATGTATAAGTCTTATAAATTGTAGTGTTCTGTACATGAACATCCTGTCCCCTGTACGAAACAGACAGTAATCTTTTTTTTTCCCCTCTATTTAAACAGTCTTTATTTATTAGCCTCAGTATATGTATAATGGTGAAATGGGGGAAAAGGCAAAAAATAAGAAAGAAAGGGAAAGAAAAATTAAAAAAAAAAGGAAAAAAAAAAGATAAAGGAAATACCTGAATTCAAGCAAACAGGCCTAGAGCAATGCATGCAAATGTTGATATTAATGTGAGATTGTGCTATCTCACAACTATCTCTAGTATCTCACTATCCCAGTGCTATCATAAAGTTTTTAAACCTATTTCCATTACTTTTTGTACAATACATGTCCAAAATGAAATTATATTCACATGTCTTTCATTGCTTTGAATTAATTGACTAAAAACTTGATACTTTCACAGAATCACAGAATCACAGGGTTGGAAGGGAACTCTGGAGATCATCTAGTCCAACCCCCCTGCCAGAGCAGGGTCACC
>VXBH01002531.1:58534-88807 GCA_013400035.1 Rynchops niger | reverse complement strand
TTTTTTTTTTTTTTAATCTCTTTTCCCCCTCCCTTCCTGTCTCCCAATCCCTCTCCTCACACCCACCCCTTTATTTCTTCATTCATTTTGGCTAAGTGTTTAAGTAAGTGGCAGAAATTTGCTAAACATCACATGATCTATTGCAAACAATATTCAGAGGACTTCTAAAGTATTTACACGCCGTCTTTTAGATACTCTTTAATGCTTTGAAAAAGCGTACTCATTTGGGTGGATACTAAAGAACATATACCAAGATCAAACAGCTTCTTGTTTAAAATAAATTGTTTATGGAACTCTAATGCTGTTAATGAAGAAATGCAGAGAAAGGTTATTTTCTGAATTTTTTTTTTTTTTCAGCAGAGACTGTCTATAAGCCTATCTTTCTGCAGAAAGCACACTGCTTCCCTACACCTTAGGCAAATATTTATATTCCACTGTAGTACATATTTGGCATTGTTCATGCTAACCTTTACTTTTTTCTTGTAAAATGTCAGCGCAACATATCTTAATGGTCATTTATGCAATCTTGTAAATGCTTTGAATTAAGCATGTTAATTAACTCTTATTCTGTTCTCTACAGGAAACAGCTTCAGAACTTTCAGTTTGCTTCTCCATTTGCCTGCCTTGGTGGCTTAGATATAGAAAAAAGACGAAGTTGTCTTTGCTTTCTTGCTTCTGCTTGTTCAAATTTGAATTGCATGGGTGTAGGGAGGGAGTTCAGGCTGTTTCTCCTAATGATTTTCACAGTAGTCATTCTTTAGATTTGAACGTTTGCAGAAGAGGTGATGTTTTCTTTTTCTAACTGTGGCATTTGACACAAATATGACCTGGTTTCAAACCCATAGGTTAGAAATTAAATACTAATCAGTATAACTTCAGTCCTCAGACAATATGAAAACAAGTAATCAAAATCTGTAAACAATGCTATAGAATGTGGCATAAAAATAGGATTAATTGCCAAGTTAAGTGATTACAGACCAGATTAACTTTTTCTACAATAGATTAAGAGGCACTGTAAATATAAGAGAAGAGAATGTCATAAGTCTTGACTTGAATAAAATTAATGGCATAGTGTCACATGATGTTCTTGTAAGTAGGTTAAAGAAACATAACCATAAGGTGACACAAAACAGTCTGAAAGCCAAAGTAGTTATCAATGGCTCGTTGTAAAACTGGAGGATGTATAGATTTGGGTCTTCACAGTTGTGTTTTAGCAGTTTCTCAGTATCATGCAATAGAGGATATTTCAGAAAAATCAGAAACTGATGGAGGTTACAAGCATACCAGAGAGCTTAATTAGCATTCCAAACAGGAGCTAAAAGTTGTGAAAGTATTTTCTTGAAGGATGTAGTGCATCAAGAAAAGAGAAAGTTTCTGTATGTAGAAATGAACAGGCACAAGACAAGTGGCTTTGAAACGATCTGCAGGATGGAGTGGAACTCAATTTGAACATCAACAGCAAATTGTGTAAAAGGGTCTTACAGAGAGGAAAGAATAATTTGTTTACATATCCATAGCAGGTAAGAAAAAAAAAAAAAAAAAGAATAAGTTTAAATAACAGCAAGGAAGATCTGGGTTAGATATAACAAGAAAGAATTCAAACAGGAAGGCCAAGGCAATACTGGAATACATTGCCTGCGGAGACTGCAAAATTTACACTAGCTGGAGATTAGATTAAGATAGCTGAAACCACTCCCTGGCATGCCTTTTCTTGGTAAATCTGATGATTATGGGAAGGATACTGTGAAAGGATGACATATATCTATGTTGTACTCAGATTGCAAAATCAGAGATCTTTATTTTCATTCTTAATACTTGGAAGAAAGAAACAAAAGCATATGTTCATTTTTTGACAGAGTCGGTTTCTCAGTTTTCATTATATAACTATTGCTGAGGCCTCACACTCTTCCTGCCAGTTTTGTGGAGCTCAATCTGACAGCTCATCTACAAGAGTTAGGGTTCAGTTCCAACCCCAAGTTAACTTATTGCTTAGTCTCCTCTCTGAGACTGTAAACAAGGGTATCAATGGATACCAAATGCGAGTGTGGTTTTGGTAAACTAGATATTGATTAAGACCAGGGCTTTGTTTAACGTAGGCTGAGAAACAGTTAGATGATAGTAACACATTTTAGTCACCACCACCATAGGCCAGAACCATAACTGGGAATATTCCAAATCTTGTTACAAAACTTTCAAAAGGCCTTGTTCCCTTGTTCCCTAATTTACTTTTTTTTTTTTTTTTTCCCAATTGCACTCCACAGAATTACTGTTGTGTTATATAATATTTCATAACTGTTAAATTGCTGAAAAATAGAGGATTGATATCCCAGCTCAGAGGCTAAAGATAGCACACAGGTTGAAGGCTGCGCTTACGTGCAGGTATTTAAATTTAACAGGATATGAATATGTGTCATCTCCCTTGGAAAAACAATATTTATATTGTTGTTTTGCTATTTTTTGTGGTAATTCTTAGATAAAAGCTTTAAAATGATGTAAAGAAACTGCTAAGTAATTCTGTGGCTGGAATAATGTCAATTCCACATTTCTGGTTATAATTTAAAAAAATATATATCACAGAAATCAAATATGTTGTTCATAGCTGCCAATATTTTTTCTGCCTACAACTCCAATGACAACCTTGTACTTGAATGACACAAGAGGTTAGTCACATCATGCTTTAATATATTTTACAGTAGGGAAACGACCTAATTTTTTATAATATTTCCTTTTCAGTTGACAGTATATATTGGCATGCACATAGTAAGTGAAACAAGGAATTCTAGGAAAAAAATATGAAATTAATCTTTTGAGCTTGACCTGTGAGGGCTTACAAATAGTACCACTTGGCAAGCATTCTCCTAAGGGCTTTATTTCTGTCACAATTTACCCTTTGTAGAACATCAAGTTTCATGCAGCAGTAGAGACTACTTCCTTTTCAGAAGTACATTATTCCACCTCTGGTAATGATGAAATCAGGTATTCTACCTCCCTATTTTCCAGGGGCAAAGGCTGTTAAATTTCTTATACCTGGTGATGTCAGAGGATACATATGATTGTACATTCTGTTTTTCTAGCAACCAGAAAAGGTACTGTTTCTTCTCTGGCAGCTGGAATGTCATAGGTTACCCCCTTGTTTGTTTGTTTGTTTTCTTTTTAAATTCAATTAAACTGAGGAGAGTAAATCTAGCAATTATATGTGTAGAGAATTCTTACAATGTACTAATTTTCAAGAATAAGTTATTTTAAGAATGTAAGAACCGCTGTAGTTTTTCAGGTCATATTTTCTGTTCAGAGGCATTCTGTACCCAGTGGCAGGCCTTAAAGAGAGAAAAGACAAAATAACACAACCTTTGCAGTGTATCTTCTGAGCCTCCAGAAATCTGCATGTCAGGAACTCACTGAGCTGGAGCCTGGAGATGTTCTTTATAACCCCCAGTGAACCCATACTCAAGTAATTTCTGTAATTAATTTATGGAGCTGCTTTATTTTTCTGGCTTCTGCAGCAACTTCTGGCAATGAGTTTCACCACTTAACTGTGTGTTAAATCAGATCTTGTGTAATGCAGGAGATGAGTAGGTTGTCTCCAGGACTTGATCATGTCTAAGCTCACTTTTCATGAGTTTTGGAACTTCTGGTTGGCTTGATTAACTACCAATGTAGCATGGCTCAAAACCAGAATCTTCAACCTTTTGGGGCTTCCATTGTCAAACAAACCACAGTTGACATTGGTTTGGCTTTGGCCCTAAGCAGATAACTAGTTTTCCCCAATGATAATGTTTAGTACGAGGGAGCAAAAGGTCTTAGAAAAAGAATAAGATTATTTCAAAATACTTAAAAGTATGGATAAAAAAAGGCTAATGTTATCATATTATTGACAAAGGTGACTTGAAGAACAAAAAATTTGCTCTTCATGAGAAAGGCAGTTTAATTTCTGAGCTTTTTCAGTGATTATGCACAGACTTAAAGGCAATGCAACCTCATGTCTAAATTTAAACGTTACAGTTTTATTTCTAGCCATAGCACACATGCTCTATATTCCATATCATTTTTCTCTATAATTATTGCAGGGCATAAGAAACAGTGAAGAAAAAGCACGCTACTTTTCTGCAACACCAGTTATGATTAAAACAAAGATAGATCAATGGAAATGCTCAGAGTTTAACAAAGTGAAATGGTCTCAGTTATCCCTAGAATTGAAAATCTAATTAAAAGTCATAGTTTTCACAACTGCAGATAGTATTAGTGATACTCTTTGTTTTAAAACGATCACTTATTTTCTCCTGTGTATAAATACATACTTTAAGAGTACATAAGATTAGGGCTAAGGGGTTACGTTCTATTTAAGGTAACAATCTATCATTTAAATATGTTAAGATAATACTTACATCCTGTTAAAATGGGAAATGTACAGAAGCACTACTGAAATCATACAAAGAAAAAACGTGGAGATTTTTTCAGATGCCGATTATCTCCAAAAAGAATCACCTACAACTTTTCCAAATGCATATCTCAATGTTTCCTTTAACTTGGGCCCTGGTTCTGTTCCTACTCTGTGTGTTTTCACAAATCTTAACTTCATTAATTTCAAAAGAGCCCTTCTCCTGTGCTCTGAGATTGTGCCAAAGGATGATTACAAACCTTGAAGACAGGGACATTTGTTTCTTAATCGAATACAGAGTATAGAGTGAATCAGTTGCAGAATGAATCAGCTTGGCTACGTAGCAAATTGGATATAAAAATTTGGTTTAGATATTATTCTCAACAAATGATAATTGCTTGTAAATATGTTATTTTGTTAACTGTACTATTTTTAATACCCAGGATTTTGTAAGCCATAATATTTTTTCCATAATGTAGTTCAATATGTATTAATGCAGACTCAACTTAATTCTTCTGTTTTATTAAAAGATAATAGCTAATATATGAAGATTTTTCATATCATTTGTATTTTGGCATTTTGATGTTTGAGGTAAAAATGCCTAAACCACACCATTTATGGTAGCTTATTAGTTAACCATCACTTGCTGTTGGAAACAACCATAAACATGCTTCACACATAAGGAAGTAAATTTGTTAAAATATGTTTCACATTTAAATCTTATGGAAACATTACATAAATTACATATAGATACATAAATAGACATACATATATTTAGCAAACTGAACGGATTATCTCTGCTAATCGTCATCCTCAAATTTTAGAACTGTAAGACACATCCTCTTTGAGCTTGACTTTTTCATGTACTGTGACAGAGAAAATGGGCTTGCTTTTTGAAATGCCAGTTGGTTACATAGAGTTAAAAGAGACAGAGAGATTGAATTAAGTAACATAAACTGAATAAATGATGATTTATTTGTTGATGTTTTCCTGAAATTTGTTGATGTGTTTTTTATCAGTTTTGAGAAATTTATGTCTTCAGCTGTTGAGATTGTGGTTTCATGTAATAATAATAGCAAATAATAAAAAAAGCCCAAAGTAGCAAAGAAATAAGAATTAGATTAATTCAGTGATCACTCACCCTAGAGGCCATCTTGTAACAATCAGTGTAACAAAGGGCGTGTAATACCTAGAAATCTCTCCATAAATGTCATGGTGGATTATAAGGAACCACTTATTAATTAGGAATTAAATTCGATAGGCTTACTTTTAGAGATTGGTCACACTTTTGCTAGAATTTATCTAACAACTTTTGATGATAATATTTATACAAAGTTGAACTGATAATTTTATGAGGTAAGAAGTCATACTAGCAAATTTCATCCTATGTGGCAGGCAGACTAAAAATCACTTAAGTGTATTTAAGTAACCCTTTTTTAAGAGTAATAGGTTTAGGAAAGATGGAAAAATACTAATCTGAAAAAATAATACATCAGTTATGAGTTTCATAGGATATATCAGTTATTGGCTGGCTTATTCCTCAAAGCACCCAAAAATGTTTGAAAAATTTAACCGTTTCTTTTTTTTTAATATTTTTTTCCCACAACATTAGCTTTATATTTTATAATCTAGATTGCTTATGTATCTAAATTTTTAATTCAAATCAACTCTGCCATCTGCTATAGTTTTTATATTATTGTCGAATCAAGCTATGTCTAAAACATTAAGTAATGAGGACCAATAGGAGTAGAGTAAAATGGTTGGCATCGAGGTCTCATTGTTCATAGCACAGCAATTTGGAAGCTAGGCTGCTTACTTCAGACTACTTCTAGTTTAATCCTGTAGACTGAATCCTGCTAGTAGATACAGTAAATTAAGCAAACCTCTGAATCACATCTTCCAGTACTTTCATCCAAAAAGAACATAATTTGTGTGCTCCGAGCCTGCTTTGTGATATGAATCAAAACAAGTATTATCCTGGTATTGTTCTGGTGGTCAGGAGATTTGTTTCAAAAATACATTCCTGGTTCCAACTGAAATGCTATGTAAGGAAACTCTCAGTAGTCAATGCGGACTAAAAATAGCTGTCTCCAGTTATTTGGTGAAAAAATTTTTGAGTTTGTGTATTAATGTTTTTCTATGTGGAAAATGGACCATTACCTTCTGCCTCCTAACTCTTATCCCATATTTTTTATTATTTGTTTTCCCTTGCATTTGGTTGAAGGAAGGAAGATGGTGCGTTTCTCTGCAAGTGCTTCACTAACTTTCTTCAGATGCTAATGCAGGAATTAAATGTATGCTTTTATGCTACACAGATAAGTATTTTTAGTAGTAAACCATTGTATATAATTTCCTAGCATTTCTGTATATGATATAATCTGTAGGTGCAACATTCTCTCACCTATTTCTTACCTGCATAATGAGAGCAAAGGTAGGAGACAAAACAGTGACAATGGAAGCAAAGGAGTAAAAAGATATCCAGTACCAAAAGAAACTCCAGGAGAAATTTAATAAGTAGATTGTATGGATAACTTTCAAGCCAGATTTTGTGAAGCGTATATAACCATGCAGGGTTTCCATGGAAAGAGTGCTCCAGAAGAACTGAAGGAACGACTGGTAAAAAGCAAACATAATCTTTGATTATGTTCTGAAAGAAACAGCAGACAGAATATCCAGTGTAATCCAGTTTTTTCTATTATAACCAGTGGAATTATTGTCGTGATGGATGGATTCCAACACATGGATGGATTACACTGAGCGCCACAGGTTAACATACCCTTACTTTAAAAGATAAAGCACACTATTTCCATGGCTTCCCTTGCTAAACATGGTTACTCGGCTTTATTTCCTATTAATTCAAAGTGGATAATAGGAAAAAAAAAACAAACGCCAAAAAAAAAAAACCCAAGAAAAATCTGCAATTACTAATTTTTGTCTTAAAATTAGTTGCTTCAGTATATTTCACTGGAAGCTGATTGATTATTTTTGAAAAAAAAAAAAAAAAGAAAATCAATACTGAAGTTCAAGAAAATGAGTTGACCTTTTGGTGAAGCCAGTCCCAGGCAGTGACCTCATGATCAGTTGCCTAGTTTGCTTTTTGGGTGTATAAATATAGATGAACTTTTGTGTGCTCCAGACAAAGCTAGGAAAAAATGTTCCTTCTTCCAAGGAGAAAAGACTAGATAAACC
Source organism: Rynchops niger (assembly GCA_013400035.1). NCBI lineage: Eukaryota > Metazoa > Chordata > Aves > Charadriiformes > Laridae > Rynchops > Rynchops niger. The sequence continues at coordinate 81,240 of VXBH01002531.1, read as the reverse complement.
TCTTGTAATGTAAATAACACAGAGATCATCATCAGGTAGTTTACTTCCTTTGCCAAATCAAGGTCTAAATGTCTCCCTGAAAAATATGAAATGTCTGCGTTCTTCCTATGCATTGAAAATTTTAGATGTAATTACTTCTGGCCAGGCAAATAAGAAAACTATCAAAGTAAAATTAACTAGACTACTTATGCAGATTAAAAGCTTTTCATTACTTTTTTTTTTTCTTTTTGTAAAGTGTCCACTTCAATCAGTGAGAACCAGATCCACACTTCTAGATCATACGTAAGGAATCACTTTTGGTGAATAAATGAAAAAAAATAAATGAAACCAGTTTTTTTTTTGTAGGTTTTCTTATATCTGTTTTCTCTTAAAGAAGGTACAAAGTAGCATTACAGCAATTTATGTAATTGGATTATTTATATTGTTTCTGTTTTCCATCTCACAGTAGATCATTCTTTAGCTTATCTCTCCCTGAGGACACTGATTAAATCTCTTTCCTTCAGAACAAGTCTATCTTCAGGAAACCTGTAAGAATTTCACATCTTCAAGATCACTCTTCCTCAGTTCAATCTGGCTCAAAACTCCCCGCTCTTTCTTTAAGGGAAGACAGATGATGATACAGGTAGTGTGTCCTTGTAGGCCTTGCTTCCACGGCGAAACAGTAAAAACACTTTTTTTGTTGTTGTTTTTGTTTTTTTTTCTTTTTTTTTGCCATGAACTCCGACCTGCACATGAGCATAGGAAAATACTGCTCACTGTTGCCATTTTCTCAGCTTGCAACTTAGGTGTAGTACCAATATAGGCACAAACGGGAACGGTCCAATACTCTGTTCAGGATATTTCTGTATTAGCAGCTTGAAATATGGAAATCATATTATGTGAAGGGACTTCAATTAAGCATTTCAACTTACAGGTACTGTTCTGTACCATCCTGCTGTTACCTGGAATTCCAAATCACCTTTTAGTACTGCAATGAAATCCTCAGAAACATTACTAAAGGTTGCAGGCTGTCTAACTTAGTGGTATTGAATTTATCACATTTCAGAAATCATCTCTGATGTGTGGTATTGTAGTATATGTTGTGTGGAAAAACAGAGCAGCCATGATGATGCATCCGCATAATTGTTTGCAAAATGGAAAATGTTCAATGTACTCACAGTACAAAAAGTTCTCTCCAGTCAGAGCTTTGGTACTCTGACAGGATGAAAGGCTTGTCTAGGGCTTTTGCATTTGATTTATTTTTCTTCTTTCTTAAAAAAAAAAAAAAAAAAAAAAGATACAGAATACCTCCTTATGTTTTTATCTTTCCATCTAATAGTTAAACCAAAATGAAACTAGGAAGTCCATGAGGATAACACATTTTGTCTCAGGACTACTTGGCACTTTTTGGTACACCTAGTGGTGATTTCTCAGATGAAATATGATTTCATTAAAAAAATGCACAATACTTTGAAGAAACTAAAGATTTATTAGTTACATATTCTTTTTTTAATTTATTTTTTTTTCTGAAACAAGAGGCAGAATTTCTTAAAGTATTTGGGGTATGTACCTCAATAAATAAATGTAAAAAAAAAAAAAAATAATATGCGCTTGAGCCATGATAGTGTTCAGTGTTAATATGTTGTAGCATCCCAGGAAATTCATGAGCACAAAAAGTGGATGGTATATGCTTGGCATTGGTCCTGTTGAGCACAGGAGCTCTGCACAGCCACTCTGCCCCAGGATGTGAGAGAAACAGCATGGATGCACACCATGCTGACCCATCTGGCATCAGGGTTGGAGGGCAGAGACTGGGCACTTTCATTTAAGAACATAGGTATAGCTGTGGATTTCAAAGCAACTAGCTAGTACTGACTGTAAGTTATGATGTCAGAATTAGGTTTTCTACCCTCAACAATGGGTATTTTATACTTCAGAAAATTTCTAGAAGGCTTTCCTGAATTTACCTAGGTCTCTTTTGTTTTCTAATCATCCTGGAAGTTTTCTGTGGATAAAGGACCAAGTTTCTCAGATTCTTTCCCAGTGTATGAAATCCTATTAATTCCACTGAACTACTGCTTTATGATAAGGCAGAAGGACAACTAGACTTGCCATGCATTAATTTCTACCACCTTTAAGAAAGTACATTCCAGTATCTGTCTGCTTTTCTTGATGAACTTTCTAACTATCTCTAGGTGAGGACACGGGATGGTTCTGTAAAATTCCAGCTTCCTTAACAGCAATATAGATCATATGGTGACTTCTAATGGGATTTCTTTCAGCAGTATGCAAAGCTGACAAAGCTTTTAGGGGATGGGTTAGATTAGCAATGACTAATTTATTTATCCTAATTTATATTTCCTAATAAAGGTGGTCTTTTATTGTCACAAAAAAGTAATACACCAAATTACAGTATGTTAGAAATCTTGTTTTCTCTGTAAGGATCCTTTATTTTTCTGACCCATTTTTAATTTAAAAAAGCAGACATTCTTTTGAATTAAAGACTCCTGTTGTGAGAGTGACTATTACTTATTTGTGAGTAGTGTTGCACTGGTGAAATTTTGATTACTCAGCAAGGTATTGGTAACACTATATTTTTTTAAGTCTTATAAATGGAACATGGCCTTAAATGGCCACCTAACTCCTAAACCTGAAAATACAACATGCCAAAGTATATGCATATCTGACAGTTATATCCTTCTAAGAGGCAATAGATATTTGGTGATCTGTATTCAAGAGTTTCTTTTTTTCATTTGCCTGTATAATGGAAAATCAGTTTTAAACCATATTACTAATGCCTTTGCATATTAATACATTTTTGAAAGATTTAAAGTCATGTTACTGTGTACTCCACTCTTATAAAACTTGTGTAGTAGAAAGTTATGGAATATAAAACAGCTTTTGTAGTTCATAGGAAGCAGTCTGGAAGCTTTGTAAACACTGAAACCTAAATTAAAACCAAAGTGATTCTGTTTAGTACTGTAGGGCACTTATCAATTACATATGCAAACAGAAAATGTTTCTTACAGAGCTCACTTCTAAATGAACTTCTGTTTCTGGTTGAAAACGAAATCTTTGTAAGCTTCAGTTTTTTTTGCAGAAATCAGAGAGAGTAAGCTGATATTTTCTTGCTTAAATCATTAGTGCTTTAAGCTTCTCTTACCTTTTGTCACCCCTACCGGTTTTCTTTATCAACCAGCTCTTCATATGAGGGGTCAGTTTTTCAGGGTCCTATTGTGGGTTTCTATTTCCTACCTCCCTCATTGTGTTTATAGTGAATGCACTGTTTGTATATAGAGAGAGGACATCAGAAACTCCACAACTCACTGGAGTTTAGTCTATGAAGAGCTGGCTGTAAACAAAAATGAGAAAAGACCAATTTGCTTTGCACAGGAATGCTGTGTGGTGGGTTGATGTGTTGTTTTTTTGGCTTTAAATACTCTTCTTGCAGTTTATTGCTGCTTTCTTAACCATTCAAACAAACCATAAATACTATCTCTATGAGATATGATGGCTCATAAATAGTCATATACATTTTTAGTTTCCACTGTAATTATTTTTAATGGAACTATGCCTTTTTGTAATCAGCACTTTCTGCAATTGTGCCTGCTTGGTTTGGCCCAGAATACCAAAAATAATCTAAATGCTCCGAGATGTCCTACAAATATAATACAAAATAGTCTAAATTCTCAAAAAGGCTGCTCTGTGCCCTGACTATTGCACGAGTCTGCAACAGACAACATTAAAAAGCTGGTGTATTGGTACATTTGGGGCACATCTGTAAATGATGACATCTTACTTGTTTCCCGACTGATACTGGCAGGGTACTGTGTTGCTGAAAAAAAATAACATAGTTTAGAAATAGAAGTAGTGAAGAACTCAGGGCAGAAAGTTATGTTTCACTTCTCCTCTTTTATTTACACATTAATGGCTTGAATTCCAAGTGCTTTTGTTTTTGATAATCAGTACATTAATTAAAATCAGTATAGTAAATTCAAAATTAAGTAATTGGTATTACCATTCAGCAAAATAAGAGCTTTTAAAAATACAGTAATCTCAGGGTATTTTGTGGATTCAGTCATGTCTCCACTTCTCTACGATCACTGCTGAAGTATCAGAATTTTCAAAATCCTTTTAGTATGACTTAGCTTTCCTCTGCAGCAGATTATTTCATAAGTTTTATAACAAGAGAAGAATCAGAATTTTACTGGTTTTGAGACATTTCTCTTACTTTTGAAGGTTATTTTGTAGTTGTCCTGTCTTCAGCTACTAAGAAGGAAGTAGAAGGAAGGATTCAGTCTTCATACAGTCTGAATCCCTCTGGAGGCTTCCTCTCTCTTTTCATCGACTGTGAAGGGAGCCTTGGATGACATTATTTTTAAAAGAGGCATTCAAGTTGCAAAAAACTATAGTTTACACAATTTAAAATGTTAGCGTTTGCTAGTTTTGGAACTCATACTCATGTAAAAGACATGTTCTCTCTCTGTAATCTTACTCCTTAAAATATATGAGATAAAAAAAGGGACGGTTTGGGTTTTTTTAGGGAATTATTAGGATATTTAGCAGACATCACCAGAATACACTACCTGTCAGGACACGTAGCCTCAACAGGTGATGCATAAGGCAGAGCTGGCCTATAAAAGACCATGTAGCCTCTGGCCTCCTTCAGATGTTTCACGCACCATGCTGTGGAGATATCAGGAAAACTCTGAGCCAGTAAAAACAGTTCTGGCAGTAAAAGCAGCCTTGCCTTCACCTCGGTCTTCTTCAGGCATTTTCCAAGTCATGAGGCTACTTGCTGTGTGTGTGCTCCACACGCACAGCAGCACAGCAGAGCTGCTCTGTGCAGCCTCAGAAAGCCAGAGACTCCCTGGCAAGCAGTGGTCTTCCTGCTCCTTCCATCAGGGCATGCCTGACAGCACATTCAGCATGACTGCGAAACGCAGCATTTTCTGAAGATGCATTAATCCTTACATACATAGAGGTGTATTTTCACATTTTCCCTCCACATTTTATTTCTATTGATTACGTACTTCCCTGGTTTCTGCAGGCTGACTTTGGAAGAGGTGTATTTTGATGCATGGATGTTGTAATAAAGAACGCTGAAAGAGTTGGGAGATTCCAAAGACTTTTCATTGTACAGTCTCTATTACAGGCAGAACTAGATTTACTTCAATCTGGTAAAATCAGATAAAGTCCATTGAAAAATATAGCACCAACAGAGGTTGCAGACAGCCCAATACATTTAAAATCTGTCTTTTAAGCTAGATTTGATGAGATCTAGGATTGGGTTTTTAGGAAAATTCAAAATGTATATATTCCCTGTTTCCTCTTAGTCTACAAGAGCTCATTTTTCGAGAGCAGTGCCTGGTCCTTTCTGAGGAAAGGATTTACAGACAAGTGTAATAAAATAGTTTAACTTGACTCAGATCATCAGCTATGAGGACAAGCTATGTCTCTTAATATTTCTACTATACAGTTTTAACAGTGACTGGTTATATATTTCAAAGTGTTTATTAACAGTAAAAGTCCATTTGAGAAGGTGAGAAGACGAGAAGACCTTTTTTTCCCCCAATAGATGATCTTTCTGTTTAGAATTAAAAATACATACCTGAACACACATAAACACATGCACAGAGCAACAGCAAACACTTTTCTAACTTTAAAGGAAAAAAAATCAGTTTTTAAGGCAATGAACTTGAGAAGATTACATAAATTAGATAAAGGGTATGTGCTTTGATTACCTGAATTTCCCCAAAACACATTGTTAATTTGAAAGATCTGTGCAGCTGGGCAGGATGTAAAACAAGTGATTACAGTAGAGACAACAGTAATGAAATGAAAAACACTAACAGGCATGAAAATAGACATGCAAGAAATGGCTGGTTATTTCAGGCATCTGAGAGAAATGTAAAAAAAAATAAAAGCTAAGAAATGTTTCCTTTGCATGCTATGTAAGGGGAGCTTTGGCATTCTTGTATATATTTGTGCACAGATTTTAAACAGCAGTCCAAATAAATCTGTTATTTGCCTTGGAAGAGAAAATGTTAATGGCAAACATGAGACGTTTGGTGTTTTTTTTTTTTTTTTGTTTGTTTGTTTTATTTTTTAAATAATGGTTCTATTCAATTTAAGCCCTCACAATTCATGTAGCCTCTGCTTTTGTCTGCAAAAACTGTGACAAAAGTTATCAGCATCAACGAAATGAAAGAAAGATTATTAATTTATCCCAGTGTCCACAAACAGGCATTGAAGAACCTTCTAACTGTTTCCTTTCCTTCTGGAATTAAAAGAAAAGTGTAAATGTGGCATATCTCCATCCAAAAAGTTAAAACATATTCTGACAGATGTGATCGGATGCTTCCTTTTAACCTTTGGCTGCTTAGCTATTTCTTTGAAGTCATTCCTGCTACAGGTAGTGAAAACTGAGTGCCTGTTATTTTAGTTATTCCTCCTTCCCAAACAGGAAGCAGTTCTTTCATAATGTGCATTTTTTATCATCTGATTTATAGCCTTTGTTTGCTTTACCATTCTGTCCTTCTCTCTTTGCAGAAATATCTCTTGTGCATACCTTTGTCTAAGTTGCTTCCTATTCTTTACAAGATCTGCAAATCATTTTTTGGGAATAAAGTTCAGACTCCATTGAAATGTAAGCCAAATATTCAAATGATCATATTCTTATTTCACCTTTGAAACAGATAGCTCTATTTAATTAGAGGAGTGTTTGAGTTAGGTTTTTTTCTCTCTTTTTTTCTTTTTTTTTTTTTTTTTTCCTCTTGGCAGGATTAGTTTAAATACCTATTTTCAGGAAATTTGAAGGCAACAGGGGGAAGGTACCTCTAAAAATGATATTTGTTTCCTTATTTCAAGGATTATTTTGTGTCATCAAAGAGAACACAGTCCGTTCTTTCATTATGAAAACATCTGTAATTTTTTTCCCATTGCAAACAATGCATCTCCTCAGCTACAACATATTCCTCTCAAGTCTTTGACAAATGTAATAAACAATATTATTAAAACTGAAATAAAGAGAAGGAAAATGAAGAACAAAGGTACAGCTATTGAAAAGATTTTAGGATGAAAGGGGCTGTAGTTTTGTGTGTATTTTTATGCATTCTGACTTTTTTTATATTTAAAAAGGTAATGTAAAAAACATTCTTTCAAACAGTAACCAGATAACTACGCACCTTCTGTTCAGTGTCTCTATATTGTGTCACAGCTGTGTTTTATGCAATGACTGTAAAACCTATTTAGCATCATCTGAATTCTGTAGTGTGTTGGGAAAGATCTCACAATAGATGCAGAAAATGTAGGTTTGTGACCTGGCACAGATATATTTGTTACGAAAGCTGAAGTGTATTACAAATTAGAGAAATACTTATCTAATATAAAATGCAGAGGTTAAGCAAATTATTTTTCTCATTGGAGTCAACGCTGCCTATTCTCGGAAGAAATGTACATTACCTTATGGCTATGTACCTATAGCCTACACTTGACTGCTCACAAGTTATTTAAAAAAAATAATCTCAAAATAACATAACTTGCATTTTAAAACATCTGTTATTGACTGTGTCTTCTGGGGGAACAAATATGCTAACTCAGCCTCTGGTCAATGAGAACTTTGTGTGCTAAACAACAATATAACAGCAGATGTACAATAACGGCCGGAAGGCTGGAATATTTTGGCTACTGCCTCTTCCTTGGTAACAGGAAATGAACAGCTCATGGCATAATCTGTCTAAATATTTTTTTGTCATTCTTTGCCTGACTCCAGCATGAATTCAATAAGACAGTACTTTGTTCTCTTAAAACATCCATATTCCACCACGCAGGTTACAATGTTTCTTTTGCACAAGCAATGCTTTTGTACTGACTTACCAAAGGCAAATATTTTCTTTTGGGCTTGAAAGCTTTTTTAATTGCTTTGCAGCATTTCTATACTTTCAAAGAATGCTTAAATTAGCGCTAAAGTTGTAGTTTGCGTTTAACGTTTATGAACTCTATGAATGTAAGATTAAAAAAAAAAAAAAATCAAACCAAAACTAAAAAGAAAAATATGCTTCAGTCTAGCCCTGGATTCTTTCTAAAAGATTCATTCTTCTCCCTCAAAAGGAATTTTTTTTTATCTGCTTAAAGTAAAGAAATAGTACTTCCTTATTTTTCTCAATACTCCATTTTTCCACCAATTTACTGACAATTTTATGTGTTCATATAACAGGTCTTTCCAAGCAAATAGTTTTCTATAGTACTAGACTCCTATGGTGAATGGAATGTCAGTTTCTGTACACGCTGAGTATTTGAAGGAGGTACTACCTAGTAGAAACATAGCAAAAATCATAAGAAATCCAGGGAAATATGCAGGGAAGTTCGCAGGTGAAAACCTCCTGAAAGGAACACTATGAAAATGTTGTCAGATACTTTGAAAAAGACTTTTTTGATTGATCTTTCCAGGTACATACACAGCAATATTACCATAATACTTTTGGAAATCTCCATGAATAAAGGCAGAAAACCTTTTTGTCCTATTTGTTTGTTTGTTTGGTGGTGGGTTTTGGGTTTTTTTTTTTGTTTTCTTTTTTCCCCCCAAACAGTAATAAAGCGTATTTGGTAAAACCCATCATGTTCTGTTGTTAAACATTAATGGTATGCCCTATTCATTGATCATGCCACATTCCATTTAATGGGGAGAAATTGTTCCAGCCTCTTGTATTTATAACATAATTTTTCTCCAGTATCTTAAATGCAATGTGATTTTTTTTTCTTTTCAGATTTGTTGGGGTTTCCATAGTACTAGTACCATTCTCTTTGCTATACCAGATCTTCAGCTTCAGTCTTCCACAGTATAGAGCAACAGTCAAAGACTTGCCTCAGATGTGCCCTTTTGACATTTCAACTGCCCCACCTTCCACCTGTTATTATTTTTCATCTGACTGTTCAGAATAACTTTGGGCATCTGTTATGTGACTTAGCATAAAGCGCTCAGCACCAGATTCTGGGAGTTTTGTTTGACACTGAATACGTGAAGGAAAACTATGCACCACTACTGAGATGCAAACTCCTGTAAGTGCAAAATTTCTGTAGATATATGGTATGTATTCTTTTTTATGCGGTTAGATGCCTCCTTCTTTCTAGGAATGATGTTTCAAAAGCTCATTGTGGTTTTGTATCTCTAAGGTGTGTATCATTAGTCATGGTAGACTGAAACACTGTGATGCAAAATTTATTTATAAGTTATTTTATTTATTTATTTATAAATTATAAGTAAATGTTATATTTTATACATTTCAGAGCTACTTTGTCACTGCATATTATTTACTCCATATACTTTTCATTGTAATAGGGCTAGAACAGGCTTTCTGCTTTCTTTTTGAGTGATGTTGAAGTGCTTGGTACCATGATCAAAATGGTCAGTAACGTGCTGGACATTATATTGTATGTGTTCAACCAAGGCACAAATTTTGACCAAAAGGTCTTAAAAGATTCTGTCGTTCTACTCCTACTGAAGACCTTACCTTCCTGCCATAATGCAAAAAATATGAAGCATATTTACAAATTTGTCCAGACTTTTTGCAGGATCATCTAGAGATAATTGCAGTTACTTGTGTGAGTTTGCCTAGAAAGGCAAACAGTAGGTTTAGAGCGATGCATATTATGTTTCAATTTGGCTGCAGAAATCACAAGCAGCTTTGTCTTTCCCAAAGGATTTTTTTAAAGCAACTTAACTGCATTATCCAAACAAGGATTTATCCCACAGGTAAGACACGTGGTATATCCAGCCATTGAGCAGGTAAAGGTGTATGATGTTCATGTCATGATCTCCTTATCCCATGTGATGGCAAAGATCGGCACTGATATTCTGATTAGGAGATAATGTCTGTGTAATTATGTATCACATATTTCCGCAGGAGAGACCTTCACAGCTCTTGCCTTCTAGCAACTTATTTTTCAGTTGTTACTAGATGCTTTTACATTGAGCAGAGCTTCATTTCAGGTGGTCCGAAGAAGAATATTTTAGGAAACTTCATAGTACTTTCTGCAATCTTCCTAATCACTAAAAACTTTTCACCTTTTCTTCTCAACGCTTTCTATAACTTATAACTAGGGCTTCCTATTTAGCAGTTCATTAAGCAGGTATTTTGCTTGCCAGTTTTCTGGGTTTTATCCAAGCTCCTCTTGGAACAGGCATACAGTTTAATAACAGTCATAGATGGAGCTATCATCATACAGTCTTGATGTTTTACAAAGTCACTGTATGACTGTATTCGTTCCTTAGAATTTTCCATGCTGATTCGGTATTTTCTATTTGGTTTTGGAATTGAGCTGTAGCAGCAATATTCTTAGTTTACAATTACTAGTACATGCCATTTTGAATAATGCAAGTCAAAGCTTGAATTCAGAAATATTCTGTATTTAGGCATTCAGTGTCTCCTCAGTCTATGACAACTAATAACCATCAGATATGACTATGGTAATTCTGATATTACAAGCAGAACTTATAGCAATATACAGTGCTTTTCCACTTAAGAGCATATTGCTCTCAAGAGTTAAAAAATTAAATAGAACTCTGTCAAAAGCAACATGCACATTTAGAAATATTTCAAAGTGATTTTGCATCAACAAGAGTATTTACAAACTTTTTACTCAAATTAACAAATTTTTGGTTTACCAAAACAATGGAAAAAGTGTCATCATACTTGTATTTGTATATAAATGGCAAAGAAAGTACAATATGTATTTAAGAATCAGCCATTCACATGCAACTTTTTTCATCTCTCACACATAAGAAAAGCAGTAAGGGTATTCCCATGGTGAACACTTTTAAATTCTAGTGGAAATACGAAGAATCAAGAATGCATTCAAGGTAAGTAGGACAAACAGTATACCAAACTTCTTAGATACAAACTATTCCTGTATGTATCTATATATGCAGGATTCTTTTTTGATTAAGCTATTATTTTTATTAACTTTAAATGAAAATAAGCAACTGTGAAACAAGGAAAAGTACTTAAAATATTGGATAAATAATCTTTTTAAAAACTAATTCACAGTTTCATGATAAATATGTAGTGTTTATTAAAATCTAATGAGGGTGGCATGGCAAAAAAATTGCCAAAATAATATAAAAACTCACAGATACATCCAAGGTTATTTGATGTGTTTGCCACAATGCAATGTGCCTGGAAGTCTAACTGGCACATATACAGTATAGCATAATAAAATTTAGCCAAAAGCAGTTCACCACACAGTAGAAAAAAACATATTCATTAAAATCAAACCACCTGCCTCAGCCTGCTGAAGGTGAGAAAGGACTCCAGGTCATTGTGTCTGTTTTCAGTTCCCTGATGGCTATTCTTGGTTCTCTTACTCTGGATGCTCGTTTATTTTATTTTCACTTGTATTAGCTGTGATTTCTATTGGTAACAACTATGTTCTCTAAACAATTTGCCTTCACTAGGACAAGAGCTACAAAAGTGGTTAGACCTGGAAAGACTAGCTGGCATAAAATAATTGCCAGAATGGGAAACTTCTAATTATAGTGAGCTGATAACCTGACATGTTTATGGCATCTTATCTATCCTACTTCTTCGTAAGGAGAAGCAAACTGTGAATAAAAGACAGAAATTAAAACTATATAAATTAAAACCAAAGAACCCATTTAATCTGCTGGTTCATCTTTTTTCAAAACCATGTGTCTAAATGCCATTTTCATATGCTGATTTGCAAGCTTTAGGGCATATACTCTTCATAGCAAGCTTTAATACTGGTATATCAAAAGGTCATTACGTTTCATAAATATATATAGTTATTTCCAGGAAATTCTGAGCTACGATTAGTTGCTTCATTCATTCAAGCAGCAGAAATAATCTCAATATTAGAAACGTGTGAGTTTCTGACAGATTTCGAAAAGGGTTCAAAGACAGTAAATACATCTGAATTTTTCACTTAAAACACCTTAACAGTCTACACTTAAAATTGTAAAAGTCCATTCAGAATGATTTTCACCTAAGTAATTAATTCAGAATGTCTGAACTATGTATCTGAGAAAGGAGATATGCCACAGCAGACATAAAGCCTGGAAGACTATAGTAGAGGGCAAGAGAGAGAGGGAGTCACATATGGAAGATTTTAGAAGAGTCTGTAAAATTCAGTTGCAAATCTGACATTTCTTTTCATTTTTACATGATTCTAAATCAAACAGTGGGCACCAACCCTCTTTCCAAAATCTGTGGATTGAATGTAGGAGATTCAAAATCCAGCTCTGAATCAGGGTTCTGTGTCCCAGAACAACCATTAATGCTGAAGCATAACACAACTATGACAGTGTAAGAGATGTGTATTTATATGCACTGCTCATGAAAATCCCAAACAACACTAATGGTGTTTTATTTGAGAGCCTTTGATGTTAATAAGAGATAGGCTTATGCCAAGTCTGGCACATCAGAGTTTGAACTGTATAAAGGCAGCAGCCACAGCAGCTTTGTTCTGCATGAAGGCTTACATGTTGAGCGAGAGATTGTGCTTACAGTTGTGAACAGTGTAAAAACATTGTCAGAGGCCGTAATGCTGTTTCCTGTCAATTATTTGTTGAACAGGGCTGACTATCAACCAGCTGACAGTTTTCAAACTAGTGGGAAATGAAGCAGTGGATTTCCTCCCTGCTTTTATACCAGAGACTCCAGATAGCTATGTCCCAACCCCAAAAGTTATTTGAAATTGTTCTATTTTATGATATAGTTAGAAAGATATATTCCTAGCCTCCAGCTTATTTCATTTTACTTGGGAAAAAGACCCAAACATATTCCAAAGGGATATACTTTAAAATCACTTTTATTTTAGAGAGGATGTTAGAAACCCTAGCCATATCTGTAAATACTTATAATAGACATGGCTTAAAATTACTAATAACACAGTTTTTAAATAGCAATAATGAAATTATAGGAACTAAATGTATCAGTGTTTTGGGGATTCTTCAAACTCAAAGAATTTCTATTTTCAGATCAATTTAAGCTTCTGAAAACAATGCTTGAATTCATCATCACTATACAGTCACCTAAATTTAGCCACCTAAAAATTAGTTGTCAGCACATAATTAAAGCTCGAATCTGACATCATTGTCTATGAAAATCCAGGGCTTGGTTAATTTCCTTGTGCACGGTTACCCGGTGGCATCACAGATGCCCCTAGGTAGAGAAGCCAGCTACATAAGGCTGGTAGCCACAGCACAAGACCCATGGGAGGGCCACACACTTCCAGACTGGCAGCTGAAAGCAAAGTAGGGAACCAGAGCACATCAAGACTATGCACTCAGGTGTGGACAGCAGAACGGAGCCTCATGGAGCTTAGGGAGGTATTCAGGTGAGCTAAGCAGAACGTGGATTGTTTAGAGTGAGCTCAGTAACTCTCTAAATCTACTGACGCTCTTGCCACGATCCCTGATTATAACACAAACCTAGGTGTAATACTGATTATAATACAAGTGTGGATGACTAGCTCACATCTAAAAATTTGCATTTTGGCAGCAGACCTCATCCTACTCTGTCTGACAAATGGCTGTATTCAGTTGTCTAAATAGGCAAGTTCTCCTACTTGAGATTCACTAGAATATTTAAGGTACCTGCACAGGTCTAGCAGGGGACAATCAAGAGACCCACATCTTTCCCACATTCTGCAGATAAGGCAGAATGTTGCAGAACACACTGCTCCATTGTGGGTCCCCCACGGGGTCGCAAGTCCTGCCAGAAAACCTGCTACAGCATGGACTTCTCTCTTCACGGGTCCACAGGTCCTGCCAGGAGCCTGCTGCAGTGTGGACTTCCTATGGGGTCACAGCCTCCTTGGGGCATCCACCTGCTCTGGCATGGGTTCATCCATGGGCTGCAGGTGGATATCTGCTGCACTGTTAACCTCCATGGGCTGCAGGGGGACAGCCTGCCTCACCATGGCCTTCACCATGGGCTGCAGGGAAATCTCTGCTCTGGCACCTGGAGCACATCCTCCCCCTCCTTCTCCACTGACCTAGGTGTCTGCAGAGTTTTTGCTCTCTCATATTCTCACCACTCACTTCCGGCTGCTGACACACAGTTTTTTTCCCTCTTAAATACGTTATCACAGAGGCACTACCATTGTTGCTGGTTGTCTCGGCTTTGGCCAGCAGTAGATTCATCTTGGAGCCAGCTGGCATTGGCTTTATATCGGACATGGGGGAAGCTTCTAGCAGCTTTTCAGAGGAGCCACCCTTGTAGCTCCTTGGCTGCCAAAACCTTGCCATGCAAACCCAATACATTGTCCTAAGTCATTCAGGGCCCTTTTAAGTCAGCAATTGGAGAAAGTGCAGGAGTAAGTTTTTCCTTAATGGAAATTTTACTGTGAATGTTCAAACACTCAGTAACGCAGAGTTTAACTGAACAGGCTGTTTCACAGTGTTGTCTGAAGATCAGAATTTTGAGCTATCAGAAATAACAATATGCTTTGATTTTTTGAAAAGATCAAAATGTTCACCTTTAAATTTTCACATATAATCAGGTTTTACATGTAATCTGTTCTTGAAAGAACCAAACATCAGTATTCCAGAATATATCACATCAAATTAAAAAAAAAAAAAATAAAATTGGATAACATTGAAAAGTTAAAATGTTACATGGACTACATTAAAATTTTAAATGACCATATTATTACACAAAAAAGTTAAATACAATTACAATCTTGAATGTAAACATTGTAAAAGATTTTTATACTCTCAAGATAATCTTAGAAAGTCTAAATGCTCTATATTTCTGTTTGTTTTCTTCCCCCAAAGTTTACATATTATCAAACCCTAAAATTCCAATAAAACTATTTTTGCCAACGAGCCCTATTTGATCCAGCCCTTGCATTTAAATTTCTACCCAGAGACTCTTTCCAGCCTTCCTAATCAAATTACTTTGAACTAGTGATTTTGTATTAATTAAAGCTGAGAGACCCAGTGCACATGTGTCCTATATAGAGAACTCTTTTCAGTGCTTACATCATTGTAAGATACATATTCTTCTGGGAAGAATTAATAGAAGGAAATCTGCTAACATTTAGAATGGATAAATGAGATTATTGATTGAATTCTTTTCCTACAAATGTAGCTTTTAAGAAAAAAAAATATTTACAGTATCTAAAAGCACTGTAGAGTAATGCAAACCACATTTTATAATGATGAGCATAACATAAAGATTAGGGTAATCTCCAGTTTTATCTCTATTTGATTGTTTATATGAACTCATTGTTTTAGGAACTGACAGTTAAAATGTGATTCTTTTGTTCCAGCTCAAGTGATTAAAAAGCCTAACTCATAGTGCTAGTGACCGAGCACCATTAAGTTGGTAGTTTAATATGCACTTTGTACAAAAATACATTAAAAAAGATATTGAAGTCATAAAGGCAAGTGTTAAAAAGTTGAAGAGAACCATTATTTTTGAAATTTCCTTAGCATAATCAGCCCCAGGGAAAATCGGTCTTAGAAAATTTCAGCTCAAATGGTAAAAGAATCTTGTAATGAATGAAATAACTGAGGTGGGAGCCTCATAATGGTCAGTACAGGCCAAAATTAACTGTAAGTTAAATTACTTGTTTCAGCTATGACAGAGGCCTGATTCTTTTTAGAGTTCCCTGAGGCTGATTCTAATGAAATTTTAGCAGTAATGTTGAAGTTATGCTTTATCACCGTAGACCATGTCTATTTGATATAACTTAGTGGCCCATTGTGGTAGTTTTCATATCTGCGAGAGGCTTGGTCTGAAGGCAAAGTGTAGTTTATTGTTGAGTCATGTTTAACGTTTGGTTTCAGTCAATCTTGCTGAAACTTTGTAAACCATCCTCCTTAGGTTTTGGACACCTTTCAAAGGAAATAATGGAATATACCTCTTCAAAAGTTAGGTATGTCCTGTAATCAAAATGGTAAGGGTCTGGAACCACAAATATTAATTCAAGTTCCATTATGATACGCAAAGACCCTGTCTTTAAACCAACTCTTGTTACTTTTTAGTTTTATTTTTTAACGTCTTCCACCTTTTTATCCTAATACTCAAATAGTTTGTTAACTGATAGTTTGAGTCTAAGATAGTGACATATGTATTGCATGAAAAATATATTCCTAATATAAAATTAAATTACTATAGACCACCTCATTAAACGTTAGAATTCCTAATAATAAACACCTTTTTTTTAGGTGGCCTACAGCTTAACATTTTTGAAAGAATTTTCCTATGAAATTCTCAAGAATATTTCCAATTTAAATAGGATTACAATATTGGCCTTTTCTGTTTATGGAAACTAAACTTAGGTCGCATTAAATTTTAAATTTAAATGAAAATTAATATAATTCCATTTTTTTTTGTGTAATTTATCCTTCCAGTATTTAGAAGACAAATTATGAGAGGAATCAGATAGATTCAGTATTTATTTTTTGGAGAGGATTGACTTTAAGAATTTTGTCAAGTGTAATCAAAATTGTGGTTTGTGCGTATTTGGCGGCGGTGGTGGGAAGAAGGGCTGCGCCGGGTGGCTCCGGCAGCTCCCTCAGCCGTCGCTGTGCAGCTGCGCAAGGCAGCGGGGAGGGGAGGAGAGGTGGATGGGGAAAGGGGGGGCCGGGCCTGCCCTTGAGGAGGCATCTGCATCCCCGTCCAGCCCCCACCAGGCCTTAAAATGTCCGTGGGCTGCCGCCCCAAGCATCGTCGCCCGGAGCATCGCTGCCCTGGCCTTGTCCGGAGGAACTGCGCTCTGGTGTTTGATGCGGTATTTCGGACACGATGCGCCCTGGTGCCTGACCCAGGGGGCAGTATTGAGGCCGGTTCTCTTTAATATCTTTGTCAACCATCTGGGTGAGGGGATCGAGCGCACCCTCAGTAAGTTTGCAGATGACACTGGGTTGGGCGGGAGTCTTGGTCTACCTGAGGGCAGGATGGCTCTGCAGAGGGATCTGGACAGGTGGGATTGACGGGCCGAGGCCAATGGTATGAGGTTCAACAAGGCCAAGTGCCGGGTCCTGCACTTGGGTCACAACAACCCCATGCAGCGCTACAGGACTGGGGAAGAGTGGCAGGATTGCTGCCCGGCAGAAAAGAACCTGGCAGGTATTCATCGACTGTCAGCTGAATATGAGCCAGCAGTGTGCCCAGGTGGCCAAGAAGGCCAACAGCATCCTGGCCTGTATCAGGAAGAGTGTGGTGAGTAGGACTAGGGAAGTGATCATCCCCCTGTACACGGCACTGGTGAGGCCCTCCTTCCAGTACTGTGTCCAGTTTTGGGCCCCTCACTACAGGGAAAACTCTGAGCATGTCCAGAGAAGGGCAATGAAGCTGGTGAGGGCTCTAGAGCACAAGTCTTATGAGGAGCGGCTGAGGGAGCTGGGGTTGTTTAGCCTGGAGAAAAGGAGGCTGAGGGGAGACCTTATTGCTCTCTACGACTACCTGAAAGGAGGGTGTAGAGAGGTGGGGGTCAGTCGCTTCCCCAAAGTAACAAATGATAGGACAGGAAGAAATGGCCTCAAGTTGTTCCAGAGGAGGTTTAGGTTGGATATTAGGAAAAATTTCTACACTGAAAGGGTTATCAAGCATTGGAACAGCCTGCCTAGGGAAGTGGTGGAATTATTATCCCTACAGGTATTTAAAAGATGGGTAGAAATAATGCTTAGTGATGTGGTTTAGTGATGGTTTTTGTCAGTGTCAGGTTGATGGCTGGACTTGATGATCTGAAAGGTGCCTTCCAGCCTAGACAATTCTGTGATTCTGTTTCAGAATCCAGTAGTAAATGTCTTCAATAGAAGCTTTTTAAATTTTGATTATTTCATTCTGGATGGATCTAAGTCTCCTCATTTCTCATTTATTCAGGCAACATGTACAGGTTCTAGGGAATTGCAAACAATTAAATAATCTGAATACTGAATTTACTCCAAATTTTTCAAGGGCCTTAAATGTAGTATTAAAACACATTTACATCAATATATAGCCAATATTAAGCATGTCTTACTGAATGTCTTACCTTGCTCTTCTGTGATGCACTGAAGAAAGTGTCATGCTTATGATAGAAGATTCCTTTCCAAATTTTTTTTTTTTTTTAATATTTGGTTTCTCTTTAGCAGATGTACCTACTGTGTAAGTATTTCTAGAACAGTCCATATCTCTCACTCCTGTTAACACATTTCACAGTAAAATTCTTTCAGAATTTGACAGAAACACCTATATAGATGTCTATCCATCATCCACACAGTGCAGAATCCTTCAGCATCCTTTCTCTTCTTTCATGGACACACACATGTACACAGAGATAAATCAGTGCTCTTCTTCCTGTCAGCATTGTCCTTCCTGTTCTGTGATTTATATTAATACTGGTTGGTACCTTTGTGGCATCCACTTGAGGACTTTTTGTTTATTACTTCAGTTTAAAAAGAAATCTTAAGGTGGAAGCATTTGTGATTTTAAACATATGTTATTCAGAGACAAATATTAGTCAATTCATGGGAAAATCAGTCTGTTTTGTGAATATAAGAACACAAAAACATAATACCTGCAAGTGCTGAAATTTGCAACCAAACAGTATAAATCATTATTACTTCATATTTTTTTTCTGAGTCAGATAGTATGTGTCTTCCCTGGAACTCATTTAGAATTTAAAAAGCACCTCTTGCAGCTCCCCACTTTTGCCATAGGTGCAGGAGGGTTGTATAAGTTGACTAGTGGAAAAATCAATCTTGGAGCTACCATAAGCATAGTATTTGGCATTTCCTTTGTACCTTCCATATGAGCACTCAGCCTGTGCTGTCTCTTGCTAAGGAGAGGGATTCTTGGAATAATTGCCTGAACTGGACTGATATAACAGAAACTTGTTGTTTTTACAAACTGTTTATCCTGCTTGGGGAATTGTTGCTGTGAGCAATTGAATGAAAAATTAGAAACAGTGCCTCACCAACCAAAGCACTGGTGTGGGCACATGCCTTTCAAGAGTGATAAGGAGTAGCAAGTATTTCTTCCTTTTCCTACCCTGTTAGCTTCATGATGATATTTTTCTTTGCTTCCCACACTGAGGCACGTAAACAGGATGGGTGGAGGAAATTGTGAAGTTCTTGTAAGTTAGGACTGCTCATGTAATGGAGTGTCTTGGTCACTGCTGATCTAAACTTGGAGTGAAGGTCATGGAATAACTTTCTGGAAGAGTGACAGGAGAGATGTTGGGTGGGGTTCAGGGAATGACTTAATTCACTTAACTTTAGACATCTTTATATTTACACCTGTGCTAGAATCCAATTGAGAGAAATAAGTAAAATGGGAAGTGATCATATATAACATTTTTGGTTTAGGATGAGATAAATTAGTCCACACAGCCTCCATTGATGGTAACATGATTAGCTCACATAAAATCATCCTGCTTCAGATACCTAAATTTACATTAAATGAATTGTGGGTCTGATTTCTGGTTTAGAAAACACTCAAACTCTTCTTCACTTCCTTCTTTTATCTTCAGACATAGATAGATGGGATGACCATGGAGGCTGTTGTGAAAATCAGAGTACTCTCAGGAACAGTGCAGTCTTTACTGCTAGATTTTTTCCCAAGTCTTTCCCAAGATTGTGGTCAAGTTGAACCGCAGGCATTGTGTCTTGTACGTCTCCTGTATTGAGACAATGAATAGAAGAAAACAAGCTCATTTCTCCTGTATTTTTTTTTTCTGGTTGCTTTTTATAACTGTGAATCTCTGTATTTTTTAGCCTGACTTTCAAGTCATAACATGAAGTCACATCAGTTTTGATACTGTATCTAAGATGATAAATCTCTTTGGAGCTGTGTCTTTGCTTTAAACAGCTTGCTATTCATTTATGAATAAAAATGAATAATAGTAACTAGCAAAACACATTCTGCTCTGCTTTTCTCTNCAGTAATCTCAGCCACAAGAATTAATCTTGGAGAGACCTGATACGGACTAACTTGTTCACTTATTCAGTTGTCTTGTGTTTTACTTGTTCCTTCTCAGCTGGTTTTGGCTAGAAGTTAAGAGATGAATAGAAATATGAGTGCTTCCCATCCCTAAAACCTGTTTATGAAAGTAATATTTTAGACATCCCTCTTTAAAAATTACAATTTACTATATACTCTTCTACCCTAGGTGTGTAGCTGACTTCCAACCACAGAAGAAGCCAATGGTTTCTCCCTTGCAAGTTGCAGATTCCCTCGTGAAGTAAATAGTGAAAATTAATTATTGCATATATTCCTTCTCTTTCCTGCCATCCTCTTCCAATGCCTTTTTTTCTAAATCTGTGTTTCCTCTCCTAGATTTTATCTTATTCTCCAAAGAAGTTCCTTCTCCAGCAAATGTCATTGCAAACTGAAATTACAGTAAGCTAAAAGAGAAGAAGATAATGCTCATCCGGGCTCTCTGTTGATTCCTAGATCTGCCAAACTTCTTTGTATCTTTTCTCTTAAAGCCCAAATCCTACTGATACAACACTAGTGGTTTCTGTAGGGCCAGATGTGGGGGGTAACATGCAGGTAGAGAATGACCCTCAGCTGAATCTGCCAAGTGCTTTAATATTGTGAAAAACTTATAAAAACCACACTGCATTAAACCCCTTGAATTTTTAATAAGAACTGTGTACTTGTAGTTATCATAATGCTTTACTTTTTTCCTTTAAGTATGTTGCAAACATCAATTTTTTTTTTTCCCCCAAAAAAACCC
This sequence comes from Rynchops niger, assembly GCA_013400035.1. NCBI lineage: Eukaryota > Metazoa > Chordata > Aves > Charadriiformes > Laridae > Rynchops > Rynchops niger. The sequence continues at coordinate 60,567 of VXBH01002531.1, read as the reverse complement.
ATCTGTTAATTACATAAAAATTTTCTTCATTTTTGCAGAAAGTCATGAAAATATTGCCAGAGCATAGAGCGAGATAGTGTCAGGGCTGGATGAGACAATATTTTATTGCTGTGCTTAGATCAGAATTTCCGAGAACTTCATGATCCTGAAAGAAGTTCAGTCTAAATGCAGGATATGGAAAAGGATGTGGTATGTTCTAACACACACACATACACACACCACACACACGCACAACCCCCCCACATGCATACAGATACTTCTTGACTATTACAACAGATCCTTTTAGGACACAAAAGACTACATTTGAGCTCATCTGGCTTTGGGTCTGATCCTGTCTATATGATGAATATGGAGATTTCCACAGAAAATAAAGAAGAGTGAAAAACAGAGCCTATATACTGTTTTTACAAATAGCATCTTGTTTCCTCACTTTTTATTTTTTCAAATCTGATCTGGAAGAAACGAGGGGTTTACTATTTGAAAGTGATTCCTCCCCAGTGCAAGGTAATTCACCAGGACAGACAGTTATGCCTGAAAATTTGCAGCACCCACAAATTCCGGAGACAAGTACATATAACTTCACTTTAAAAAAATATTTAAATATACTAATTCTTAGTAGAAAGAAAACAAAATAATAACCATTTGTTTGAATAAATGCTCAGAGGAGCTGAACTTCTAGCAGAATTTCTTCAGCAAAGAAAGCCAACAAGCCCCATTCACAAAATTCTTTACATTTCTCGTGAAAGAATTACCGTTTCTAATTTCTAATGACTTTTGAAAAGCAGGTCAGATGCACTATCTTCAGCGCTAGTTCTCTAATCTTGCATGTACTAAGCTAATTACCCATCAGAGCTGAGAGTATTCAGCATTAGGACCTTTCCCAGGCTCTGGGCTGCACTCTTTCAATGTACGCTGCCAGTCTATCAGCTGTTCGCTAGGCCTCGAACAACAGCTGCCAGCAACTGCAAACATCCGGCCTCGACTGAGAGGCATAAAGAGCCAATTGATAGGAACAAACGTCAGGATGCATTGGAATGCCTGCACAATTATAAATTAATTCTCTGAATTGTAGTAGTCTTGGTAGAGTGGGAGAGAAGGAAAAGGAGAAAAAAAAAGGAAGCTGATGTTACGCTAAGTGAGAGTGTGGTATACTGAGATTATATTCCTGGTTGCTCTGAGATGATTGCAGTGATTTTCACTAGAGTTGTCTTGGATTTAATCCTTTCTGACCTTCATTTCCTATGCATCTACCCTTGCAAGCAAGTTTCTGCAATACTCCGATAAGCTGCTTAGCCAAACATCATTTGGCTCTAAGTGGGATGATTTGTTTCCTTGTCAAAGGAAAGCTAAACCAGTTATTCTGCCTCCAAAGCATCAGGTGAGAGACTAGATAGATATGTTGGTCTCTCATGACTGTGAACTGACGTCCCTGCCAAACTGACTCTCTTGTACTGCAATTAGTAATTTTTAAAATATCTTCATGATCACTTAGGCGTTGGAGTAAATGGGCGCTGCTTGTCAGGAAAGGTCTCTCTTGACTGAGTTAACACTGCCAGATCAGATAGAATTTCGTAGTAAAATATCTCCATGTTTAATCTCCTTTTTAAAAATGAACATGAAAAAAACCCAGAAGAAATGTGTTAGTTTTGTGCTGCTAGATATGACCACGTAACTGTCCTGTGGCTCACAATCAGTTATTGCGGTAAACTGGCTCTTCCTACAGATAATGCAGCATTTCAAAATGGGTCATGATAAGCCTGGAGTCCATGAATGAAGTACGTTCAAGCAGAGGAAAGCCACATTTAAATGGTTGCATTAGAAACTCCAGCGGACATACCCAAGATAATTCAGACTATGGCTCTCCAATGTCTGTGAGAACTCGGAAACAGAAACAACAGCGTGAGCTTGTAATGGAATGTCATCCTTAACTCTGAATTTCCTGTCAGTCATTCATCTGAGTCACAACTTCAATAGTGGTTAGTCTTTTGGTTCCCTCCCCCCGTCCCCCGCACACTGAATCCCCTCACTGTTTT
>VXBH01002531.1:46794-58512 GCA_013400035.1 Rynchops niger | reverse complement strand
TTTTTTTTTTTTGTGGTTGTTTTAGTAACAGTCTCTCTGTCTTATATAAACTTGTAGAAACACGTTCCACCGGTATTTAAAAAAACGCATTTTTTTCAGGTTTGAAACATAGTCTAGCCTTCATTAATAGGCAAATCCAACCAACGCCTTTTTAGCCATATATGGGCTTTTGGCCAGCAACACAATGTTTTGTTGCTTTGGATCTGGAGACAAGAAGTACACAGGGTTAACACTTCCATCAGGAACCAAAGCCCAGCCTTATGCAAGCTGCATATATAGGAGCAGAAAGGCATTGCAAAAGCACAGGTAGGCCAAGACTGATGTGGGGCTAGCTAATCTAATACTGGAAAAACATTTTCACCTCACCTCTCTCTACAGAGGGATTGCAGAACCGTACAAAGGTAACTTCAGATGCCAATCTTTGGTGGATTCCTGGGAATAGACTTTACCTCTTCTTTTCCAACAGTGTGTTTGGCAGTTCATAGCCGTGGATTTGCATGAACACTGTTATGTTGGCTGTTTTTCAAAGCAATGGGTATCCACAGTTTACTAATTGCAGTAAATCAGGCCATCTTTAATCTAACTCTCTTCTTCCTGTTAGCGGGAAAAGACTCAAAAATTGTGCCTTCAGTAAAGTTTTATTTCCTGTGAAGACAAAATTCAGGATGTGTCCTTAGGGTTCTTTTTACATTACTAGCAGAAAATAATATTTTGATCAGAAATTCACTGATTGTTTTGCTGCTCAATTAAAATGAAGGTCTGAGACAGAGCATGCTACTCTTATGCAAGCAAACCTCCCACTGAAATAGGAAGCATTATTTTGCATTATTTCTCACTTGATTCTGAGTATCCTTATTGTAGATCTTTGCATCTGAGCAGCTACTTTGACTTCTTTTTATTCAACAGAAGAACATAGGCCACTTCATTGTTCAAGTTATTGAACCTTGCTTAGGTAGCTAACCTTGGATAAGACAAATTGCTGCTCAGCTCCCTGTTCTTTACCTATAACTAACCCCTAGGTGACTAGCTAAAATGGATCAGTTTACATTGTAGGGGGGGGTGACTTCTACCCCCAGTTCAATACGAGCTTTACCCATAAAAGAGGTCCTGGAAAAGGACAGAGCTGGTAGAGTCACTGTATCATACTGCACAAAACTTGGACAGAACTTGGTTGTACTCTTTCCCTGGGATGGGCATTTTATTTTGTGAAGCCAGTGGGAACTATAGGAATTTACCCTCCTCAGAGACTTTGTGCAAAAAATACAACAATTCTTATTAGTACGCTGAGGCAGGTCCCTGCTTGTCTCTTTCTCTCTTTTCTCCCTGCATTCTCATTCTTGCCATTAAGGTTAGGGCATTTTACCCAATGAGTTTTTAATGCAGAAAGTATAAGGTCTCTGAATCAGAAAAGGGAACTTAAGACGCCCTTCTCCTGCCAGGGGAATGCAACCGGGCAATGCACAAGCTCTCTTTTGTGCTTCTTTCTGATCTAGTTTTGCACAGTAGCCCAATATTTAACAGGAGATTCTTCCCACTGCAGTTCCAGCTTCGCATGCAGGCTGGTAGTTAGGCACTCTTTTTGAAAGAAATGAACACCAACAGCCCAGGACAAAACTTCAGCTTCAACTCTCTCCATCAGTTTTTTGAAATGGCGGCTCAAGTGATATGTGGCGTGTGCTTCATTTGGTGCTTTGAGTGTGTTTAAGGTGTGGTCTGTTCCTCTCTCTCCTCCCCCTCTCCCTCCAACAAATGCGTGTCAGGAGAGTTCAGCACAGGGAAGCCTCCTTTGCTTGATCCAAACAGCCTGAAGCATGAGGTAGGCACCAAGATCCTTGGCTCACAGACAATGGCAGAATCTCTAAACAGGGACATTTACAGAACTTTAGGCATTTGAGTGTGTAAACATTCCTGTATTGAACCCTGTGGTCAGTGATGGTTTAGACAACTAAGGTAACTGGTCCCTTAAGTCAGTCATGATTTCTCTGCATAGCTCACTTGTTTTTTTTGGATTTCATCCTTAGCATCAAACTAGTGGAATTTATCAACTTTTAGCAAAATCCTTTAATGTTTAGGAAACAGAGTGCAGTTACTGTTGAGACATGCATAAATGTATCTGGCCTGAAAGGAGCAACATGTATATTATAAATACAAAGGAACAATGCTGCAGCTTCTTCTAAATATAGCTTGTTACTTTAGTGTGACCCATTAAGTTTTCTAAACCAAGGCTTGTGGTATTTGGCACCCATTCTTCTGTTCTTTTGATAAGTACCTAAACAGGATGTCCTTGCAAATTAAATGAAAAGCAGCACTGGAAGATTTCCTCCCTCAGGAATAAGTATTAAGATTGGCAGATGGCTTAAGTGGAAATACACAGGAATGCACTTTAGCCAGTACTTGAAAATCATTCCAGTAGATATTGCTGAGATAGATTCATGAAGCTCCATCAGACATCCTTCTGCATTGAATCAATTTTTAATAGCCTTGAGGAAATTTTAATTTATTCTATCCTAATTGTTGCAAAGCAGACCTAATGTAAAAAGAAAAATACATAAATAAGCTAAAATAATAATAATATTTGCAACTAATTTTATACCACAGGAATGTCCTTACTATTTCTTGGTAAGAAAGGTTGTTGATATACCATAGCTAGTAATCATCTCTGAAAACTTGATGCCAGCTCTCTTAAGTCTTCAGGCAACTTGCAACTGAGTTCAAATGCATGGGTGTATGCACAGTCATTCATGCAAGCATCAATTTTAGCATATTGATGTATGTAGTAGAGGTTTGTGTATAATAAACTGCATAAACCAGATACTTTATATATTTACTTATGCAGTTTTGATCCCCTTATGAGAATTGTGCACTTCAAATCTCTGCTTCATAAGAACTCAGTTAGATTCTCTGAGTAGTGCCCAGTGGCAAACAAGCAAAACAAAGCAATGACAGAATGCCAGAAATAATATTTGCTCCTTACTTGCTCCAGATTCTTCCAGCATTAGCTATATAATGGGCAAGTTAAAGAAACCTAGTATCTACTGGCCCTCTAGTGGTACAATTAAAGGGGTGGGTTCTTCAGCTTCCAGCAGAAAAAACACCAAGTTACCTAATTGTGGAAGAAAGAAAAATAAGAGATAAAATAGTGTGGTTTTGTATATATGTTGTATGTATGGACAGATAAGTAGATGGATGGGTAGAAGCTAGTTTAAGACATTTTTAGAGACTGACTGGATTGAATCTTAGTGGGTTTGAGGGTCTCCACGTTCCATTTCACAGTACTAACATGCCTGATGACAATACTACCATTGTTTTAATAATAAATAAGGCCTCAACTTCCTTGATTGAAGCATAAAAAGAGAAATGACTGTGGTGAACAACCTAACGCTAAGAAAAATAAATATCTTAACTAATTGTCTTTAATAGACATATATAAGGAAAGACATGCATATCTGCATCTTTCCAGCAAAGAGAGAAGAGATAACAATAGAGTTTGGAATTTTGGGCCATGATATTGCGATACTTCTTTTAACTCATGGTGATTAATGCACAGGGTAGGTAGAGAGGCAAGAACTTTCTCTTTGCCTCTACATTTCTTTAAAGGAAAGGGACACTCCAAAGAAAGCATCTGTTAGATGCTTTTTTCTGTTGTAAACTTTGTACAGTTGCAGGAATCCCCTTTTTTTTTGGGGATGGAGATCTAGCTACAGTGTGATGAGACATGGTGTGATGCATACTCAAGTGTTTCCCTGTTGGAAAAGAAACTTTCTGTGTTTCTGTATCACCTGTTCCATGCCATCTGGAAACTGTGATGTGAAATAAAACAGCATGCACAGGTGCTGCAATTTGCAGTTTAATTGCTACCATACAGCGGAATATATAAGGGAGAGAACATTAGCTATTAAATGGTTTTAAATGTTGCTAAGACAGTTCAAAGGAGAAATTAGATAATAGTGTGAATGCAGGTATTTATGGAAGCACTGATAGTAGACCCAGTGATAGTAGGTAATGCTAGGATTTTCCTTTTCAAAGAGAGAAATAGGGCTACATTTCTCCTTGGGACTCTTTTATATGGGACCTAGTCTGGCTTCCATTTTAAGCAGAGACAAAATCCTCACTGACCCTAAAGAACTGTACTTACTCTTATGTAGTACTTTTCATCATAGATTTCCCATCTAATATATGAAATAGTAATCTTATTAAAACTGCATGAAAATATATTAGAAAATATTAAAGGTACAGACTATATTTTGTGCATGCACACAATAGTGTAGTCAAAAGATTTTAATTTGTATTTTGTACTTGAAAAAATTTTTGTAAGTTTTTATATAATTAACTAGATGGGGCCCAGATGGACTCAGCAAAGCAGAAAACACCTCTGTAAAATGGCTGTTGTACCCTATGTTTGCTGTAAAATGCTAGAAATGTTCTTTTTCTTTTTTCTTTTTTTTTTTTTTTAATCAGAATTGCATCAGCATCAGAGATCTACATGAAATGAATATTTTTTCTTTGCTATAAATGTGTAAAAACTGTTTATTCTTGTCAGTGTTGAAAAGCCATGTACCCTGTACACGGATAACCCTGAGAGATACACAGGTTCATATGTTTAGTTGAAATAGACAAAAGAACAGATGAAAGACACTGAAAACATGGCAGCAATAGTTATAAAGTTAACAATCATCTATGAAACAATTATAATGAGAAAAAAATGTCTGCATTTTGAACCTTAGTGTGTCTTCTGACTGGTTCTGTGACTTTCTAACTGTTGAATTTAATTAATTGATTCCATGGTTTCCTTCTTGAAATTTCCAACAGCAGAGGGTAACAGAAAAATGTGTGTAGGTTGCTGAGGCATATTTGAAGTTTTTGCTGCCACCAGTCTTTTGCATCCCAGTTTTTAAACTTATTTAAAACTCACAAGAAAACTGTAATTTCTATCCTATCTTAATTAAAGTTTTCAGAAATATATTCCCCAAACAGCAATTCATGAAGGAAAGTAAGATGAGCCACACTGTTATGATAAAGGTGAAATGAAAGGTTATTAAATTTCAAAACCTTTTTTCTCTAGAGAGAAAAAAATAATGAAGAAAATATGTTTTGATTATTATATCTCTATAAAAGGACAACACTTTCACTTGCTGGAGTACTGAACTGGGAACAGGATGGCTAGCTCTAAGCATCTGAATTGTTAATCATGAAGTAATTGTGTGTGTTTTCCAAAGGAAGCTCAGGTTTATTTTAACTACAAAATCAATTTAACTGTAAGAAAACTGTAAGCTCTTAATAGCATTTACTTTTAGTATTTTCCTGGTCAATAATATCCTCACTGCTCTGACATCAGGGTGAGCAGCATGTGGGATGGAAAGGAAATTAGCTTGTTTTTTCAGGGGGACATTTGTGGGTGTAGGCTAAAGTCCTTAGGGAATGCCAGCTGATTTACCACCACTGGAAACAATAGATTCTCTCTCCTCAGCCACATCGCACCACAAACTCAGGCTTTTTTATTTCTTGTGCTCCACAAGAGACCTCTTTTACAGTACTGTATGTGATTTTTATGACTGTAATGTGTATAATGACATTTCTTTGCAGTTCTGTGTCGTCAAAGGAAGATCAACTTGTCGTGAATTTATAGTAACCACTATGTGCGAGTGAGTGTGTTGTGAAAGTGGTGGAGCTGTATAATAGCAGTACAGAATAGTACATCTCTGGACATCTTACTTTTTTTTTTTTTTGGTGTTATAAATTTCTATTAGCAGTTTCTAACATTAGGAAAGTCTTGTTAACAATGTTTGACATTAATAATATGACATGGATTTTCTTTGAGATGATAAACTGATTATATTTCTCTATTAAATTTGTTTCTGTTACAGATTTTAAGGTCACAATTCACAAAATAATAGTGCTCCTTATTTATAGAGAAAATACACTTTATATCACAATTAAAAATATTTTTGCAAAACTGTATGAAGTGTTAAGAGTAGTGAAGTCAGTTCAGTTAAGTTCTAAAGTAGCAATGAACAGACTTTAAGAACTGCAGAGTTTGGATTAGGATAGTTTGATGCTTAGTCAGTTATCACAGCTTAAAAATGCTTGGCTTAATTAAACACTCATGGATTGGCAAACCTTGTGACAAGTGGTTAGCTGTGAAAATTTACCAGATTCTACCTCCTTTGAAGCCATAAATACCTTACAAACACATCAGGACTACTCTTTTCAGTTCAGAAATTCAGAACTGAAATGACAGAATTCTACTAAACTAATTTAGATAGGTTTAGGTGGTATCGCCTATCACGTTTTAATGTATACAGTCCATATAATTTATGACACCTGACAGATGGATGAGATGATAAGATCCCTGGTTCCCATGTAACTAGTACGTAAGCCCAACCTTGATTAGCTAGATCATTCCATTAAACTTAAGTTACGAATGAGGTTACTGGTTCTGTTTGCATGTTTATAGTCAAGTACTTGCTCAAAACCTCAAGATTAATCAAATACTCATCAGTATCTTCAAAACTTCTAGTTCTCCTCAAAGTTTGAAACATTTCTCCCTTAGTTTAGGCTTGTAAGAGTTAAATGTTTCAACCTGAGCTGATCGTAATAGATTTCCTTATAGTCAGTGGAGAGAAACTGGCAATTGACCTTGACTGTCTGAGATCTTAGATCTGAAGATGAGATAAACTGGCTCCTGAAGATTTCATTTTCCTCTACTGATGGTACAGTGAGCCCAAGGCGTTTGTCATAAATATTGATGACCAGTTTTAAAAGCTTAAAGCTATGTGAGGTGAGTCCTCCCCCTGGACGCCCAACTTTTAGTGTTTTCACCTACTAGTGAAACAAATAGTATCTCTGTCTATCTCTATCTCTATTTTTGCAGTAATAGGCTCACACTGCACCAAAGAATGCAAGTCGTTCAGCCATCTGTACTAAGGAATTTTATAAGATGTATGTTCACCCTAGGAAAAAAGGAAGTTTAATTCTACCACCTTTTTTTTTTTTTCACAGTTAAAAAGCATACCTTCATTGTGTACGGTTGGCATATACACACACACACACACACACACACACAAATACAAATGGTACTCATATATTCAACCCTCCATTCAAATCATTAATATTTTTGTGCTGTGTTATTTTTGTATGTTAAAATGTTACACTAGCAACTAACTTTAAAGTTGTTGCTTAATTAATCAACAACAAAAAAACCCCACAATAATTCATGTTTTGATTTAATTTAGTGTTTTATTGCCACTACTACTTTCCAATTAAAACAGCAAATATCCTGAGCTCAGCTGAAATGACTTCCTGTCATTTGGAATTTCATCACTGTTCATATCTGCCAACATAGCAAAAATAGCATATGATGGGTAGAGTAATGACTAAATTGCCACAGTGCAGTGTAGCATTTAATGGTGAAGGCCAAGTCCTTGCTGTTTAAAAAAATTCCATATAGGAAGAAGCCTGAAGACTTTGTGAAGTCCATGGGGTCCCTCTGGGGTTCAACAAACTGCGCAGAACAAGCAATCTGCAGAGCTGAAGGCTCACCACAAAGCACCGAAATGCAGAGAAATTTTTGTTAAATGAAGCTGACGATTTCAGTGAGTTCTGGATGTTACTCATAATAAGGTGAAGACAAGTAGAAATGTATGAATTGGCAGGTAGACCTATTTTTGTACTGTGAGACCCGAACTGATGATTGCATAAGCAATTTAAATAACTTTCCACTATCATATCTATAAAATGGGTGTAAACATTCTCAGAACAGAAGGTGTTTTATGACCTGCACAATAAACCAGGAACCCAGATGAGGACAGGTATGCAAAAAGTGTTTCAGTAATAGAATGCAGCTGTCTGCTTTCCAAACTGAAGGCGCTGCATAAAATTGGCGATGATGAAACTGTATGCAATATTGAAAGATTTTTGGGTATGAAATATTTGTCCTGTATCTATATGTTAATTCTTCTGCAGCTTGATTCTGATGTTTGCACTTATTTTACAAACTGTTCTCTGGAAAGAAAGAGAACTACATCTCTGATTCAATAAATAGTGTTTAAAAAACACCATGCGTATTTATCGTGTGGCATCTTATCATCCCACCGAGAAGCAGAAGTAGAAAAAGTACACTGAAGATCAACTGGCTAATCAGTGGTATTGAATGACTTCCATATGAAGACTCTGTACACAGACAAAGAGTCTTCAGCAAGATACAAGTATGAGTGATATGAAACAGAGGTCTTTAAAATCCTAAAGGGACTGACACATGATTATCTGTAACTGTCAAACTGAAGAGTAGGAAGGACTGGAGTTCAAAATGATCTTATTAGTCAAATTGGCTGAGAAGGAAATGGGAGGGATATTTAACAAGGGCCATCAAAAAGTAAGAATAATTAATTGAAGAAATACAAGATGAGAAAAATGATTTAACAGCAGTTCTTAAGAAAAGGCTCTGAGATTCCAGGGAGCCAGAATTTCACTATGCCATATTGTTTTGAAGAAAAGAATCAAATTGAGATGTTTAACTATGAACTAAGGCTGCAAGACATGTAAATGATCTGTCTGCTCTATTGAACAACATTAAAGTATGAGCTGGAATTCAAGTTTGCATACCACAGAGTCATAATATGTGGCCTCAGTGAAAAGAGTCTTAATGAGAACAACAAAAACATCCACAAGTGTGGAAAATGTGATGTGTGATAAATGAATGAAAGAAATGGTGTTGCTTACCTTAAAGAACAGAAGATTTATAGAGCTCATGATAACACCCTTCAAATATATAAAATAATTTTCCAAAGAGGAAAAAATGATCTGTTTTACATAACTATGGCAGATAGGAGCAGTAACATATTACTGTTGTTTGGTTGGGGCTCTTTTTAGCAAATTGATCATGTTAGATATCAGGAAAATTTTCTAAAGGCAAAAGAAGAAAAGAACAGAATATATTAAACATGGATTGTGTGGTCTACATTGCTGGAGCTCTGTCAGAAATGGGTATGATCATGCCAGGGCAAAATTAGGCGGAGATGATGATTACTGAAGTCTTGGCAATGTATTTTCTTATGATTCTTTCTCACAAGAATCTAGTGGTATTCAGTAATGTTCATCCAGTACTATGTTATTTTTTTTAAAAAATAAAATAATGGAGCTCAGACCCACAGGATAACATAGAATTTAAAAGTATAAATAGCTTGAAGAAGTGACTAAAGAGATATGCCTGTGATAGTCAGTCAGTATTTTGCTGTATTAGTATTTTGGTGTGTATTCATTTCTGGGCTCTTATGCCAGGGTGGTACAATGCTTCCCCGAGTACCTACAGTCCTGTCAGGAAATGAAAACTCATGGAATTGCTATATTGGTGGATGAAGATGGGCTCCCGTTCCTCAAGGCTGTGTTTGAAATGGCAGGACAGTGGAAATTTATTCTGGGTACCACTGGGCTACATTAGTGTGTCACAATGAATATTTCTCATGTTACTGCCATCCAGACAGACATACCTGATCTTTGCTAGGGGTCATGCTCACTTAGAAACAGCACCAGGCAAAAATAGCTACCTAGTTTGTTGACGGGAGTTGCCCATATTCAGTCCAGGATGCAGAACAAGCAAAAGACATTATGTCTCTTTATACACATAGTAATCTGTGTAGACACGTGACTATTCTCCAGCAATACAGGTGGAGGAGCATTATGTTTATTATTCACCTCAGCTAATATATATTAATATAGTATTAATGTATCTTTATATGTGTATAATGTATATTTATATTATATGTGCAGAAAATATGTGTATATATATTCAGGGATATATTAGCAGATACATCTCATCCTCAGATAAGCATTTAAGAGCAATCGCATAAATCACTTTCTCTGATTCCTACAGAATCTGCTTCTGTAGGATGCCCACATAACATGAAGGAAATGTATCTTGCTCTGTAAACACAAGTTTTGAGCTTACTTCAACATACAGAACTCCACTATTTTTCTACCAGTTCTTTTTGAAATTGCAAACATTTTCCAATTAATTTGTGGAAGAGGGAGTTTCTGTGTGATACTCAATTTCCTTTTTCATACTAACTGAACTCTCATAAGCAATTGATACAGAAAGACTGTCTGTCACCTCAGAGATAGACAAGGAATAGAAAGACTAACTAGAGAGAATTGGTCTAAGGCGTATCGTTTGCTCAGCAGATCATAGAATCATAGAATTTTTAGGTTGGAAAAGACCCTTGGGATCATCAAGTCCAACCATCAACCCCACTCTACAAAGTTCTCCCCTACACCATATCCTCTAACATCACATCTAAATGACTCTTAAACACATTCAGGGATGGTGACCACCACCTCCCTGGGCAGCCTATTCCGGTGTCTGACCACTCTTTCTGTGAAGAAGTTTTTCCTAATATCCAGTCTAAACCTACCCTGTTGCAGCTTAAAGCCATTCCCTCTTGTTCTATCACTAATTACCTGTGAGAAGAGACCAGCACCAACCCGTCTGCAATGTCCTTTCAAGTAGTTTTAGACAGTGATGAGGTCTCCCCTCAGCCTCCTCTTCCTCAAACTAAACAGTCCCAGCTCCTTCAATTGCTCCTCATAAGATTTATTCTCCACGCCCTTCACCAGCCTTGTTGCCCTCCTCTGCACTCGCTCCAGCACCTCGATATCTCTCTTGTATTGAGGTACCCAAAACTGGACACAGTACTCAAGGTGTGGCCTCACCAGTGTTGAGTACAGGGGGACAATCACCTCCCTACTTCTGCTGGTCACAGATGCTCACATGCTGTCAGCATTAATGAGTGGTGTGGCACAGTGGATCTGCAGAGGCAACCAGCTGGTGCTGAGGACCTGGTATGTCAACACCATATGCATTTCAGGAGAGTTCACAAACTCTAGGTAGGTCCCATGGGCTGAACATGCATTAGTAGTTGGAAGAAATTGTTTGTTCCTTAAGCATGTCTTTCATTTTACCTACGGCTAAAATATATCCATTTTGCACTCTGAGATTACATTGTGAGGACGGTGACTCCACGACAATCAGGAGATCTAGCCGCAAAAATGCATTCCTGATCAGACCTAAAACTCAATTTCAGTTACACACAGTGTATTTTGCATCAACAGGGACAGGCGTCTTGGCATACATATTGTGGAATTTGAGTATTAGACTGTTTAAAACTGGCTAAAATTAAACTCTAGCAAGGTTGAAACTCTGGCCAATTGGGTGAAAGAACTATATTTGTCAGTGCTGTAAGAACTGCTATAAAATTAAATTGAAATGTCAGGAAGACAAGCATGAGGGTTTATACGACTATTATGCACAGATGCTTAAACTATTTAAGTGCACAAGATGGTGTGTCTGTTTATCCCATCACTCTCCAGTCCCAAATAGAAAAGAGGAAAGAAGAGAAAAGAAAAAGAAAAGAAGAAAAAAGAGAAAAGGGAAGGGAAGGGAAGGGAAGGGAAGGGAAGGGAAGAGGCAAGGCGAAAGGCAAGGCGAAAGGCAAGGTGAGAGAAGTCGAGGAGAGGAAAGAGGAAAGGAGAGGAAAGAGGGAAGGAAAGGAAAAAGGAAATTATATTCGATCTTTAAGAGTGAGAATATAAAGAATAGATTACTCATAGCTCTACCTCGAAGAGCTATTCTTTTTCATTTATTCAAGTATCTTTTAAACTTTCCTTTAAAGTTCCCATGATGTAATTGCTTTCTTTTTTTTTTTTTTTTTTTTTTTTTTTTTTTTT
>VXBH01002531.1:9436-42633 GCA_013400035.1 Rynchops niger | reverse complement strand
TTTTTTTATATTAAGAGTAAGACTTGTCTAATTCTTTGAAATATGATTTATTTTTTAATGTCAACAACTTGAAATCCACCCACAGTTTTAACAGCTGTAAACATGTTGATTTGCAAAAAATAAAGAATAAACATCTAGATTCTGTTTCTAGAGAGTCTTGTAATGAATTTGTATTTAATATTAAGCTAGAAAAATGTGAGTGAATGTACCAGAAAAACAAAATAGTCATGGTATTACTTTCAGTAACATACAAAGGAGCACTCCCTTTCTTAGAGTAGAAAAACAGGTTAGGATCCAGTACTGAAACACAATGTAATAAATGACCAATGTATTCTCATGGTTGTGGATGTGGACGAATCTTGTCAAACTATTCCAACAGATTTCATTTCAGGCTTACCTAAATCAAGTAGCCGATACTCAACCCTCCTTGTCCAGTACTTGGTTTAATTCACATTTTGATTATATATACTCTCTATATTTTAGTGTTTAAGAAGGAAGTACTGTTAAATGGCATCGTATATATAGAAACTTACTTAGCATGTCAGGCATTATTACATGTCAGAAAGCAATAAACATGCTTAGCACATTTTAACTACACTGAAATCAATAACAAAATTGCACACTGTCTTTAATGTTGGAATTTTGTCTGATGATAGCCTTATGCATATTTTGAACAGGATTGATTGTATAGTGGAATTGGTTTGCATCTTACAAAAATCCTGAGTTACAAAAGGGTAAATGGTTATCCACACTATGAGTCATAAACTAACTTTAATTAGTACATATCCTTCCAGGTCAAACCTTCCCGAGAAATCTGCATATTCAGATCTGGTTTTACTGACTTCACAGTGAGATGTCTGGACAGTGCCTTCAGTCTTATTTCTTTTCAGTCGTTAAGTAGGTTTCCAAGGAAAGATGGTTTCAACCATATAATTAAAGATCACAGTGTCAAACACAATTACTTGAGGAAAGCTACAAAATAGTTTTTCAAACCAGTTTTGCCCACCATTCTGAAGTCAATTGTTTAATACTTCCACCCTAATATTTGCTGATCAGAAATTACATCCTTAGTGCCTTCTGATCCTTAATTTGATTTCAAATCCAAGCTGTATGATGCCCTAATCAAGTATAATAGCTCCACTATATAAATTTACATAAAGGTACTCAAGCCTGTGTTCAAAACATGTTTTATCCAATCCTTACTCATCTTCACTAATTCTCCAAATAAAAAGACAAAAGTGCCAGCACAAAGACTTCTTAACACATATTTGGATAAGGGAAGGGAAGGGAAGGGAAGGGAAGGGAAGGGAAGGGAAAAGAAAAGAAAAGAAAAGAAAAGAAAAGAAAAGAAAAGAAAAGAAAAGAAAAGAAAAGAAAAGAAAAGAAAAGAAAAGAAAAGAAAAGAAAAGAAAAGAAAAGAAAAGAAAAGAAAAGAAAAGAAAAGAAAAGAAAAGAAAAGAAAAGAAAAGAAAAGAAAAGAAAAGAAAAGAAAAGAAAAGAAAAGAAAAGAAAAGAAAAGAAAAGAAAAGAAAAGAAAAGAAAAGAAAAGAAAAGAAAAGAAAAGAAAAGAAAAGAAAAGAAAAGAAAAGAAAAGAAAAGAAAAGAAAAGAAAAGAAAAGAAAAGAAAAGAAAAGAAAAGAAAAGAAAAGAAAAGAAAAGAAAAGAAAAGAAAAGAAAAGAAAAGAAAAGAAAAGAAAAGAAAAGAAAAGAAAAGAAAAGAAAAGAAAAGAAAAGAAAAGAAAAGAAAAGAAAAGAAAAGAAAAGAAAAGAAAAGAAAAGAAAAGAAAAGAAAAGAAAAGAAAAGAAAAGAAAAGAAAAGAAAAGAAAAGAAAAGAAAAGAAAAGAAAAGAAAAGAAAAGAAAAGAAAAGAAAAGAAAAGAAAAGAAAAGAAAAGAAAAGAAAAGAAAAGAAAAGAAAAGAAAAGAAAAGAAAAGAAAAGAAAAGAAAAGAAAAGAAAAGAAAAGAAAAGAAAAGAAAAGAAAAGAAAAGAAAAGAGAAAAGAAAAGAAAAAAGAAAGAAAAAAAACCTGTAGTCAATCTGTTTAACCATGTTTTATCTAGCTGTGATCACATGGCCTGTGTATATTCTAAACAATTTAGTCAGGGTTGGGTTTGGTTTTTTTTTTCCCCCTAATTGCTTTGGAGTTCTTACATTTATTTATTCTTATCCAGAATAATGGCTACAGGATTTCCCATAAGAAGCCTGAGACACGAAAGATGATATATCAGGAAATGAAAACTTAAATGTCCCCAAGGAAAACACGTTTCATTTGAGGATTTAGAGCAGATGTTTACATTTTTGCTGTTTTTGAGGAATAACATATGTCTGTTGCATTGATTTGTTTATCGAATACTGATATAGAATAAGATTGTTCCTGTAGTTTGTAATGAGAAACAAAAGAGGAGTTTTGATACCAGAAGGAAGAAATAAGAAGATCCATTACAAACCTCAGAATAAAGAAAATGGGCTTCTTCAATTTATACCTTTGGGGTTTTTTTGAGAATAGTCCCCACTATGTAAAAAATCCCTTTATATAGTAAAGCCTAGAAAAGGAGAAAATCTTCAAGACCTTTTCAATTGTATCATCAGGGATGGAGATTTGCGTCCTTATTGAGCAGACAACTGTGTATACCTAAAGAGATTAATGAGCAGATATCAGGTGAGCAAGGGGCCTGAGCATACATGTAGACTGTCTCTGTGTTAGATTCCATTGGTTCAAGTCTCTCTTTTGCTTAAATTCTTGTTAAAACACCTAGTGCAGCCTAAGCTTATACTATTTTTGAGGAACCTTTCCACGTCGTTTGTGAGAACAGCAAACAACACTGAACCCAATGACACAGGTGCCATACACTTTCATCTTTGTCTCTTTTGTTAATTATGAGTCTTAAGCCACAGACTGCTCTGAAAAGGTTGAGGTACTATATGCTGCACAGGTGTCTAACTCTTCCCTTCCTTCAAGAAAGGAAATTGAGATTTATATGTTGGGAGTATTTATATGTTTGTTGGGTTTGTGTTTGGGTTGTTTGTTTTTGGTTTTTTTTTTTCTTTTTTTTTTTTTTTTCTCCTCCCCCTGATATGGGCAAGAATGGCTCTTGAAAAGTAAGCACATGACTTTTGTAGATTTATCCTAAGCATTTACCCCATTTTTCTGTCATTCATAACTAAAGGACCACCAGTAAGCTTAGCAAAACCTCTTGGCCTTCATTAACCACATTGTAGGTTATCCCTCCTGAAAGGTCTTTCCTTCTTGTCTTATTCTGTGTCACTTCATGGGTTAAGTACCTTAGAAAACGGGCAATTTTGAAGAAGTAGATTATCCATTCACGGCTGCTTGTGTGCTTTCGCCTCCCCCCCCTCCCCTTCTGTTCCTTTCTTTGCTTTTTCAATGTAAGATGGAAAAGAACAAAGAGATTTGAAGGAAAGTCAAGCTAATCAGGTTGAATCCCCTTCACCTCAGATATGCAGGAGTTAAATTCGGCAGTTCAGGCTCTGAAGCTGTTCAATAAATTGAGAAGTGTATGTTGAGGGGGAAAAATGGGGGGAAGCCAAGGAGAACATTCTTTTATGGTGTTTTGTAGCCTCTGGGAAAGGAAAGCATTGCTCTTTCAGAAGAGTCAGATTAGTGCTCTCCTTCAGGCACCTCATCTGGAGAAACTTTTCCATGGCTGACTATAATCACTGTCATCTGGAAAAGAAGGAAAATGCTGTTTTTGTAATGAACTATATGATTAATCTGGAGCTGTCCAGCAGGGCGTGGGCTCATTGACAGTTTTTCATTTCGATGCAGCTGCTCGTCCTTCAGTAATAAACCTATTGAGATGATATGGAAAGGCAATTGTTAGTGCTGTGTGGTTTGTGTAAAATATGAATGTGATATCAAGGATAAGATTGCTTCAGCAGAGAAAACAGAGAAAAGTACATGGACTTTTCTTTGTCAGAGTTTGCACATCATTATACTTATGTGCTTTAGGCATGGAAGGAAATCCATTGAATTAATTGTGACTCTTCATTTGTTTCAAATATAAGAATATACTGGGATTTGGTTTTATTATTATTGTAACAGCTATTATCTTTATGAGCAACCTGGAGGACACTATTGCCTTAATTTTCCTCACATCTCTAATGCTTTATACACAGCTAATTCCACTCCTCATCACCAGGCCAGTGAGAGAGGGGAAGAGTTCAAATAAATTTGTTATTTAATCCAGTGATGATCAGATTTTTTTGCCCTTGCACACAGGGAATAAAATCTTACTCCACAATTTCCCAAATACAACAGAACATAAATAGTGTAAATACAATTCAGTAAAGTCTTGTACCGTAACACTGCTAGAGGTTTAATACCTTTCTTCTGAAAATAAACAGGATCTTGTCTTATGTATTCAGGATCACTGCAACACATCTGGTGTTTCTGTAATAGCAAGAGAGGCTTATTCTCTGACAATATCCCGATACAGTGACACTATCTGCTTAATACACCATTTTTCAATTTAATGATTCATATAGTGTTGTAAAAAAAGCAACATATTTAATGTTGTTCAAGCTAGGTGTTTTTGAAAGAGAAGGATGGAGAGTGTACTGCTGTAATGAAAAATAAGATATTGTTCATTTTATGGATGGCAAAAATATCCCAACTTCTGCTAGAGCAGTGTTGTGTAAGATTTATGGACATTTATTTAATTTGTCAGTCTAAAACAAATTAAAACTCAAAGTTTTTTGAACAATGGAAAAAATGCATACAGTACATATACACTGTATATCATAACCTGGTCTTGCATTTTACTGCACAGTCATAGACAAGCATGCATTTAAAATAAATGTGACATTTTCTAATGAGCTTTTAGAAATTCAGAGTTTAAATGGCATAAATTTATGGGCAGATTCTAATTTTTATATTTTTTTTTTCTCTCCTCAGTGCAAAAAGAAATTCTGAAATGTAACAGTTTAAGTGAAAGCTGTGTTGAGAGGTAGTAAAATGTAGAATCTGAATATTCAGTGGGCTATGTAGGCACATCTTTGCACCTGCCCAGAGCTCTGCTGAAGTTAGTATACGCATGCACGGCGGGAGGTTTAGCGACTCAAATGGTGACAGTTCTAGCTCTTAACATCTTAGCCTATGTTCCACAACGTTGCTCCACACTGCTCCTGCAAGGCTGGTTTTGAATCAACATTTAAGAGTGTAGAAGTGTTTCTAACCATATAAATGACTTGGATGCATGAGGAAAGCAATTTGTGACCTCAACGCTGTTTTGCTATATTGATCAAAATTTCCAGAAATGTTCAAATCAGAATTCACACATTTTCATGTTATCTAGAGATGGAAATAATAAAGGCAAATATTTTTCTTTTTAGAGAAAAAGTGGATAGTTATGACTGAAACTATGATAATTTAATGACAGTTATGTAGATAGTTTTTATTACAGCTCTGATGGATATTTGAATACATCTGAGCTAACTGACATGAACATAAACGCCAGATTCTTAACTTTTACACAATTATATTATCCCACAATTAAGACCTGAGTTGCCATCCAAAACAGATTAGACAAAAAAAATTTTATTGCTTTCCTAGCAATGATGATATTGTCAAGCTCTAATATTGTNAAAAAAGAAAAAAGACAAACTTTATTTTTTAAAGTTAATTAATGTGAAGTGTGAAGGCATACCTTTTTACCTCTTAGCGGAAGACACAGAAGAATGATCTAAAAAACATGTTTTAAACTATTTCATCTGTCTAGAGTTACAAATTGAGACAGTATCTTCCATTTGATGTAACTGTTCCCTCACTGAGTCTCCCAATCATAGCATTGGCTTGTTGTGATATTACCTCTAGGTATGCACAGTCACAGTAACCTAGGCTTCTGAGTAATTTTTGTTGGACAATTTAAAGCAGTGTTGTGAACTTGTGAGGTGATAGTCAGCCAGATGCTTTATCTCATGTATGTTTTTTTTAGCTATAGGTGAGTTATTCTATATTTGAGCAAACTTATTTTAGTCAGGACATGCAAGGGGGCAGATGGGAGTTAATCCAAACTCTTGTAACAGATGGCTTTTACAGTAAAAGTAATTAACAGTTTCTCCCTAGGACTATCATTGTCTTCCAGGCTTACCACCCCCTTCAGATGAATGATGACATCTCATTCACAAGAACAGATTGTAATATCCATAAGCAAAGTTTACAGTAATTATTTTGCAGAAGTAATTTAAAAAGTGTTGAGGGAGAAATACTTCAGGCATGAAGAAACTGTATTAGCTAATACCTCATTGTTTCCCATAAAACTTAAGAGTCTTTAAAAGAATGTCTGTAAACATTAATTCCAAACCAGGAAGGCCCATGAGTACACATATTATGCATTATTTTGTTTTCTGACTATTTCCTAGCAGTGCTGGACGCTACTTATTCATGGAGTGCAATCTAAACTTCTCAGTAGCTTCATCTCTGTGTGAAGGCTGAAGCATTTATCTTTAGCTTTATTGTGCTCTGAATGCCAGTGAGTCAGGACAGATTTATTTTAAACTGAATTGATGATTTTACAAGATACAGGATGTTTGGTGTTTTATAACGATTATCTCTATAGGAAAGACCAGTACAAAAATTGACACAGTGCAGTCATGTTCAACACTTAAAATGGTGTCATGCTCATAATAGCTCAAGTATTTCTGCATGGAGCTGTACTGTGCAGGCTAGTTACATCCAAAAAGCTACCTAGCACCAGCCTGGTGCTTATTCTACTACTATACAGATGTTAGCATGACAGTAATATGTACCTTTTTATATTTAGTTCTCATTCTCCATTAGAACCAGATCTCCCAATTTTGTTCTCCTAAGAGAGTTGTGCTTAAAAATGTGTTTAACCCTTTTACAACTACTGACTTGGAAGCCATCTGTTGGAGTTAATCTAGGTCATCTCTTTACTGACCTTGAAAGATTTGGAGAATCTGAAACTTCAAAGAATCTAAAATATTTTAATTGCTCCCTTATCTTCCTTCTGCTTCATCTGTAATAAAGCTTTCAGTCTAAATAATTTCTCTCCTACCAACTTAGACACAGTATTCAAACCTTGGTTTACTGTAAGAGTTCTGTTGTTGTAATATTGCATATAAGTGTCAGGTGATGCCTGAGATCTATTTTGTATACTAAGAGAGAACCAGAGAGTTTATATTCTGAAGAAAACCCCAATGTCATCATTATTCTAGCTTAAGAGATTGCCAAAAGAAGGAATAAGGAACTAAATTAATAAAAGGATTTAGACAACTATTAATCATGCTAAGACAATATTTGACGTTCATGGACCTCTGAACATTTTCAGAACTCTTTTGCACCCTCTAGCTAACCAGGAGAGCATTCAAAGTCCATAGGAATATATATTTCTCCTAGTGGAAGGGTACACAGCTACTCAGCTCTTGGCATAGTCCTCAAACCCTCTGACCCATACCTGATCTTGCAGAGGCATTCTCCCATTGTTTATTTAATTCCAGGAATACAGCCAGTAGTGCTTGCAAAAGGAGGGCTAGAAAAAAACAGGGAGATGAAGAAGTTATCTACTCCCTCATGTCTGAAAGCCTATTGCCTAGACCACCCACCCAGACAGTGGTAAATGACGGCTCAACTATCTCCTCTACCCAACTCAGAGTGCTAGTTGGAAAGTATGTTATCCACCTCCTGGAACAAATGTTTTGCAGGTGAGTTGTGAAATCTCTAAGGGTTGAGTCTGTTCCATTTACAAAAATCTTTCAGGACACCAAGATGACTCTTCTTAGATAAAGCATATCCTAAGTACCACAAAACGTACGTCTTCTGAATGTGTATTTGTTTTCTGGTGATACATAAAGCCTTAAACTTAAACTGCCTTAAATTTTAGGTCCATCTTTCTAACTTATCATCTTCTGCCTTTCCCAGCTCATTATTTCTTTCCTAATCTTCCTTTTGATCTTCAGGCTTTGTTGTCTTCTTTATTTCATGTATATGTTTATCGATCTGCAAAGTAACAGTTGTTTGTAATGAGTCACATCTGTATATTCACTCTGTGCCTCTTACCTAAAATTTTCTTATCTTGACAGTAGTTATCTCCGATGTTTTCTTGCAACAAATTTATTATCTTCAGTCACTTCAGTCATTTTTTTTCCATTATCATTATTTTCTCTACTGCTTCCTGTTCTTGTTATTTTTCCTTGTCTTACATTGTCTGCTTTATCATTCACATTTACTTTCTTTTTTCTTGATTCTCTTCTTCTTGTCTTCTAATTTTTCTGATACTGCTTTACTGCTCCTGTATTTTTCTACCATGCAAATTTCCTCATGAAATGATTGTGTTTCTTATTTCCTTTCTTGAAAAATCTCTTTAGGTATTTCTGATTTTCTTTGCAGAAAAGTTTTATAACACTGTGAACTGTATGTGATATTAATAATGGTGTAATCAAGGGAAGAAGAAAAAATATTTTTTGGACATTAACTGGACTATGAGTCACATATCTTGAGTGACAAATCAAAGATCCCTTTTCACTCCATTTGCCTTAAAAGTCTGGGCTTCAAAAGGATTTTAGCTACGACATAGGAGCAGATAAGCTTGAAACCTCCAGTGTGACGAACAGTCACTTGGAGTAAGGCTGAGATTTAAAAATAAAACAATAAAATTTAAATGTATGTAACTTACACCATGATTATATCTAGCTCATGTGATGGTATTACCACAAGAATTAAACCAGAAATTTTGGAAAAGCTAATGACAGTTGCTCGGGGCTCTGGCCCCATCCAACTTCCTCACCTGAATCTGTAAGTTATGCGCTTTCACCCTGTATTGCTTTACAGCAGCACTGACATTTCTTAGGGAAACAATACCCTTTTTACAGCCCACTCAAATACTGCTCCCAAATCTCTGTTTCACAAAGAGCATAAAACTTTTGCCTTTTCATCCTCCAGCTTCTCATAAAGATCCAATCTTATTGCTAGGGCCCTGACAGCACTATTGGCCCTATTGTCCCTGATGGGCCTGACCTGTGATCTCCCATCCAGGGTCACTGTGCCGCATTTTGGCTTGATCATACCCACCCTGGCCCCACTGACACTGTCAGGTGGCTCTGCTCAGCCCTGTCTCTGGCCCTGACTCTGTAGGGACCTTTTCTCCTGGACAGGCCCTTCAGGCCCATATTGTCCCCAGCCCTATCTCCAGCTGCTTGTTATGGGTAACCCTGGCTGTGCCCCAGCCCTAGCTTGCTGCTCCCCAAAAGTCCTGGGGGCTGCCAGTGGTACCTGTCACTGGCCAACATCTCAGCCCACCCCACTCAGACCATGGGGGACGGTGTCTGTCAGAGAGACTGTAGCTGCACTGCACGCAATTGCAGGAAAACACGTCTTCCTAAACCCATATTTCTAGCAATATTCTCCATTCTCTTCATAGTTACCTTTCTAACACCTCTTAACTTTATTCAAGTTACCTTGATGCTGGCTTTGAGAAATGTGTGAAAGAGAAAAGGAGAGAACTAACTCTGGACTTGCTTGGAGAAAATCAGAGGAAGCTTGCACTGCTTCAGAGATCTGGTCTCCTCCCCGCCCCCCCCCCAAAAAAAAACCAAAAAAACAACAACCCCAACAACCAAAAAACCCCAAATTCAAACAAAAAAACCCAAACCAACCCAAAACCAAATAATCCCCCAAAGAAAGCATGATGGCATTAGTAAAAGGCAGGAGTATATCACAGAGGGGGAGCAAATAAGATGGTAGCTACCCAGATTTACATATAAGACCGGTTCCTTCTTGGTCAATGCAGTAAGGCTCTGTGAATCTCTGTAAATCTCATTTATAATCCCATTCTGAAAAGACAGAAATTTCCTCTAGAATATATAAGACTTCCCAGTTCTTACACAGTCGTAAGGTGGATATGTAAAAGACATAAAGGGTTTCATCATAATTTTGAAGATCTGCCCCATAACACCAAAAGGAAAATATGAAATTGAAAAAAAAAGAACAAGTATGCCTGGCTATCCTTAGGGTTAAAGTACTGTGCTCATTAGCGTAAAAGACATCGCCAAATAATTGATGGTAAAGAGGTGTGAATTAGTGCATATTTTAGTCAATTAAGATTGTATTATGTTATTCTGGTTATTTTCACTGAATGTAGGATGGATTTCCTCTGCCATCATCAGGGTTGAAACTAAATCTGTGGTAAAAAAGCTTACACTTAAGGAAGTATAAAAATTATACACCGGGATATAAGTAAACACAAGATCGTGAATGATCACAGAATGACAGGTGTTGGAAGGGACCTCTGGAGATCATCTAGTCCAACCCCCCTGCCAGAGCAGGGTCTCCTAGAGCAGGTTGCACAGGAACGCATCCAGGCGGGTTTTGAATGTCTCCAGAGTTGGAGACTCCATCACCTCTCTGGGCAGCTTGTTCATGATGATTCAGTCATCAAGCATGCTCTTGGTATCAGTCTCAAGGTATTAAAAAAGTTGTTGCCCCTCAGATGGAGTTACAGTTCTTTGAACCACGTTGCAGTAACTTTATGAATGACAATCTTTTGTGTAAACAATAGCCACAAATACTTTTTGCTTTTGTGTTGTTTTTTTTCAAGGATACATTTGTAGGTAACCTTCTTCAGAAAATAGTTTTAAATCCTGCTGGTTAGAAGAACCCCCTGGCAGTCCCACTCATACCTAATTTTTAGAGAAGTTCAGGATTTCAGTTTTCCTCCTGCCTAGCTCTGCAGTTCCCTGGCCAGCACCTGCAAGTTTTCTTGATTTCCTCTCTAATGTACCTGAACATAGATTTTGGATTTCCCTCGGAGCATCGAGTGTCTAGAAATTAGAATGTACATGTTTTGACTTTAAGGCATCTGAGATTGTTCTGTGTGTTTAGCTTTTAAACTTAGTCTTGAAAGCTTTCAGATAAATTTATGTATGTGTGCACATATTTGCAGAAAAAGGTATTTTTGTACATACAGCAAGTAATAGGAACTTGTTTTCAGGTATCAAACAAAAGTATTGGGAGTATTTATGTATCTTGCCTTTACAACAGGAACAATCACAAGGACAACCATACTCCTGAAGTCAGAAGCAAGCGTTCACTATATAAATAATGTAACTGCTTAACCAAAAAAAAAAAAAAAAAAAAAAAAAAAAGGAAAAAAAAAACACAAATTTAAAATTTNAAAAAAAAAAAAAAGAGGGACACAGATACACAAATTGTAAAGTTATGCCTTTAGGTTTGGAAAAAATTTTCTGGCAACTTAGGAAATCTGGAAAGCTCCAAGAAAAAGCAAACTGTGCTGAGATCTCAGGGCTCTTCTGTTATTTATTTACATCTGAATCAAATCCCATTGTAATTCTCCTGAGGGTAATCATTTTCAATGTGCAAATCAGATAATAATAAATCAACCAATACACCACACAGGCCCTTAAAATAGCAATGTGGATCACATGAAAATAATTTTTTATTAAAGCCAGGACCCAATAAAAGAGCTAAGACCAGAGTAGATACTGTACTTACTTTTAATTAGATAGATTTCTATGTCTTAAATTACCCAAACTACAGGATTTCTCAAAGTTATGAATCATTTATAGCTTCCTCTGTCTTGGGTCACTGAACACTCACTGTTCATCAAAATATATAGCTGCATTCTTCTGTCAATCCCATAACATTTTCTCTCACTAAAGCCCCTTTTTAGATTATCACTTCAGCATAGATTCAGTTTTATCTTATTGAGCTTAATGATCAGCAATGGATGTACAGAATGTTTTAAATAAAATAGCAAATAAATAATACAAAGTTATTCGCAGATAAACATTTGCAAATGATCTTTTTTAAAAAACTTTTGTAGATAGGAATGCTGAGCACAAAAATGAGGTAGAATCCTCATAACAGATGTGTTCTTGGCTCCAGCTAACTATTCACAAAGGAGAAATATATTTTCATTTTAAATGCAGGATATTGGGTTGTTTCTGCTTAAGGCACATTTAGAGCTTAAGTATTTGCAGGATCCTCTTAAGCTTTTTTTTTTTTTTTTTTTCGTTTTACCTCAGCACTTGTTAGTGACTGTTTTTCTCAGTAGAAGACTGCAATGAAAATGTATTCAACAAATATGTAGTATGAGATACAAACCCAGTTCAATTTTGGGATTAATTTATGTGTCCAGAGTTTTTCAGCCCATGCTGAAATTTTTTTTCAGGTGTCATCCACAGATAAGACAGATCTTTAGAGTTTGGTGCTGTTAAAAACAATTGCATTCTATTGTATTGAATAGATTTCGGACACATAAGTCTTCAGTCCTCTACTGTGTTGCAGATCCCTCACACACGTTGAAAGATGGTTCTAAAGGTGGTGTAGCCAGCAACAGAGAGTTTCCGTGCCAGGGGGTCCTGACATTTCGTAAAATTGATGCAATGTGCTGTCCAATTTATTGCTTGTGAGCATAGGGAATTTTACTGTAAAAAAAGGAATATGACTGGATGTTCCTTATACTTTCAGTAGGCACTCAGACATTGCAAAGGCTAAGGGACTAAGGACTCATTTGGTAATTTCTAGCCCAAACACTGTACTTGATGATACACTGTGCATTTGTCAGGTGCAGTCATTCATGGGTTTCACTAACTTTTTGAGACAAATCTCAAAAGATATGTGAGATTCCTCTCTGTGGGTATCAGGGCTCTCTATTAACTTAACTGATGCTGACAATAGTTATGGGAAGTCATATGGGTAGCTCAACAGTAGCTAACACAGGTTCAACATTCCCTCAGTCCTCAAGACTTCATTTCCCTTTTGTAATTGTGGGTACCAGCTGGAGGACAGAGGCCCTGAATATTCTGCACTGCAAAGAAGGCAAGGATTCATATTTCACATACCGTGAATATGGTTTTACTTACTTTCAACTGCAACAGAGTTCTTGCGTACCGGTTAGTAGTGTTTCATAATGTACTTGGGGAATGTAGAAACTTCATAAGATTTACATGAGATTTACTCTTGTAGTCCACTGATATTTTGCAAGTTGCATGTAAATTTCTTTAAGGCTAAGGGAATTCATGTTTATGGACAGTACTGCAGTGATTAATCTTCTCTGGCATTTGATATGAATGTAAACAGCCAAAAATTAAAACACCCATAGGACTGACCTCTAGCTTGTAACTTATGTGAAGCGTGTGTGACATAGGAACCAACACTCATTCAGATAGATCAGATAGATTGTGATTAATATTTGATGAAGTACAGAACAGTCATAGAAAGGACAAAGTAGAAGACCGTTACCAGTGACACAAATAATTTACAGACTGCTTTGATGACTACCCTCATACTCAGAGTCGAACCTTCAAATTAATTTGCATTAGAAGATAAGGTATAAAGTATCTGGCCTCATTTTAATCTTCGAAGAAGCAATGAGATGAATACTTACTCTTGCAAAATCTAGAAGACTGTACCTACAAATAAAATGACTACACTTTTACTCTCAAATGGCAGACTAAATACTTATGCCAGGTATGTCAATTATGATATTTAACAGTTGTAAAACTATTTTCTGCAGGGTTAGGGTCAGGAACTATGGAATTTAAAAATCTTTTTCTTTTGTCTTCCTTTAAAGATGTTTTTTGCTCGCCATAAATAAAATAAATGACCATGATATATAAAATAAATAAACATCATATTNTTTTTTTTTTTCCTCTCTTTCAAATTGCTAATGTTAACTTTTCAAATACTCTTTTAAGATATTATAAAAGCTAGGATAAACGTGTATTCAAAATGTCATCCACCAACTCCCCTTGTGTTTTCCTAACTATATCTGAGTTCTGGCCTACTTTTTATTACACTAATAAAGGCCTTTGGGACACAGGAGTAAAACAAAGCATTGTGTCCAATTCATTGCTGTTACAGTCAAGCCCCTTGTATAATATTTTTAATAAATATATCCAGCTCCCTCCGGAAGCAGTTATGTTCCTTGTCTCCACTTATCTTGGTGAGAGGCTGCTCCAGAATCTTGCTCCTCTCAAGATAGTTAGAATCTTCGCTCTAATTTCCAGCCAAAGCTTAGTCAGTTAATGGCCAGTTAATACTCACTTAATCTTTTTCTACCATTATCCCTTTACAGATGATATATCCAAGGAGAATAACAATGTCAACTCTAAGCCAAATTCTCCTCTTTTCTGTTTTTATCTGTTCTTCAAGGTGAGGCATTTTGCAAAGTAACAACAGCTCATTTGCAAGGCACACATCATACATTATTTTAAGAGTGGTACAGATTCATACAATGTCAATCAACCTTATTTTTTTATGGCAATCAATGTAACCTGGGTAGAGATCTAAATTCCATCATCACCCAATCAAAACTATAATTATAAAGTGTTAACTCAGGATCAGGTTCATGAACAAGTGATTTAAGCTGAAGCAAATACAGTTTGGGTTTATGTTCTATTGAAAATTTCATTGAGCGTTGTGTGTGCATGGAAGTAGGCCATAGTCTTGGCTAGAGAAGTGTAGTAGAGCACCATAACAATCTAAACTGAGTTCTGATGGCTGACAACCCTACTGTGAAAGATACTACTTGTATAAGAGTCTTCCTGTGGATCTTTTCCTGTTTCTTTTGACTGCTGTTTTCTGGAACAGCTGGGTGCTCTCGCAGAATCACAGCTTGGGGCTCTTGAAGACTTTGAGTGATCTGAAAGGCTTTAGCTACCTATATATGATAAAAATGTGTGCTTTCCAACAGTATTTTTCTGGTTTTGTTGTATGCAGTGGTGCTTAAAGGAGAAAAATTATCTTGGACAGTGTCGTACAAAAACCAGCACAGAAGTAAGAATGCTGGAAAAATAAGAGTTTGCTAGTTCACAGAATGGACAGAAATAACTGATATGGAGTTACTAGAGTCTTATAATTTAACTTACGACTATTAGGCATAATTCGACAGTCTCCAGTCTTTACTCAGGGAGAGTACCCCCTACAACATTCTGCGGAGTATTTAATTCATATCTTACTTTTCTCGCATCAAAGCAATTAACAGGTTGGTTTAAAATAATCCTTTCCCAAAAACCTGCTACCTTGTCATTGACTGTGACCAGTTCCAAACATGTCAGAAGGGGCAAAAAAATCTGCTTTCTCTCAAAAACATCAGAGATCAGGTTAGGCTCTGAAGTATAGCATCTGTTTATTAGCTTCCCATTGTGCATTTAAAGAATCAATTTTGTTATTCCTTGAGTACCCTTGATTCATAAGCATCTCTGATCCTTTTTTTTCAAGTCTTCCTAAGTTCTGTGTATCTTAAGGCAATTCTGCACTAAGTGAGAGAGTATCTATCTATTATTAAAAAACTACGTATGTTCCGATTTTGCCATTAATATGTTTTATAAATAGGAAAAAGAGTAAACCAAATATCTGCTCTTTTTTCCCCCCATACGACGTATGATGTTGTATGTGTTTATGACGTCTACTATTCATTTATATCTGATGAAAAGTATCTCAGTCTTTTTCAGAGTTTCTTTTCATGAACATTTTTCCACAGACCCAATTACTATCATGACCAGATTGTTAGTCTGTCTGTATCCTTATCCATACGAAGATAGTGAGGAACCTAGCACAGTATTTGTGGTGAAGAAAGACCCCTGGTTTAAATAATACATTATAATAATCTATAATCACAATGTTCTTTGTATTTTTCCTCAGACCTTCTCTTTTTAAACACTGTTATACATTGAGAAGACATTTTCAGTAAACTGTCCATTGAACTGAACTTTTAGTCTTTATTGTTCTTTTTTCTTTTTTTTCTTTTTCTTTTTCCTTTTCTTTTTTCTTTTCCTTTTTCTATTCCTTTTTCTTTTCTTTTTTTCCTTTTTTATTTCTTTTCTGAGACAATAGAGCTAGTTTACAAACCAGAAGTGTTTGTTTTATATTTTTTCTGCTAATATGCCTTGTTTAGCATTCACCAGCAGCAAACTTTCCAGATCATTTTGCATTAGAATGCCTATCCTGCTGTTCTCCTTCAGTATTTGTGCCTTTGATTTTGCAATTTTACAGGTAATAGCAGCTGACAGAAGGCTACTGCAAGTAACAGAGGCAGGATTTACCTTTCTCTGAGCCAGCTTTAGAGGTAGATTCTTTTAAGATGTGAGACATCTTTGCTGTGTTAAACATCTAGGCCTCACAAAATGCCTGCTTCTTTCCAGTGATTATAAAGAGTGTTTATGGTGACTGATCCAGGTGAACTTCAAGTCAGATTTCAGATAATAACAACATTTATTAGAAGTTCCTTCTCCTGATCTTCTGCTTTTTGATTTAATAAAGAATTTCAAAACAACTTCAGAGGCTTTAATTGATTTTGCTGATGTCTCCATGTCCAGGTCATTGGCCACCAACATCCATTTCTCCGTTGCTCTGCCAATATTTCAATATTGGTCTTCTTGAGTCTGGTGTTTATGGGCTCAGTACCGGACCTAGATTTTCAGTGAGAGCAGAATTTCACAGCCTATACCACAGCTTAAATCTGTCTGTAGTGGACAAGTTTTTAAGACTGTAGTGTCTTGAGCACCTAAGTGAAACAAATGGTCAATCTAGACAGTGTCCATTGCTGGAAGCAGTCAGAAATAGATGACTAAGAAAAAACAGCAACAACAACAAAAAAATACTGTAATGCTTCCTCAGATATTTCCCAGGCTTCTCTATGATAAAAATTCAAAGTATTTCTGGAAATCAGTGTTTGTTCTCCAGAATCAAGGTGTCTTAACAAATAAGATAGAAAAATATCCAGCCATTTAGCAGACCACATAATACAAAAGGAAAACTGGGAACCTATCATCTTTTTTTTTTTTTTTTTTTCCAGCTGGCCAGCCACCATAGACTTTGAGGACATTTCAGGTCTCCTGTGTGGATATAGCTGACAACCTATAACTATGCAAATTAGTACTGGAATAGTCTTTTGATTTATCCTCCAAAGCCTGTTTTTCTTTAATATATCCACTGAACCTCAGTGTCTCTAATCTCATTGCCTTTAGTCAACTTGAAACACATACACTGGCACTTTGTTTTCCAAGCTAATGCATAATTGCAACTATTTTCAGGTAGTTTGTGTGCCCAGTTCCACAAGACTTTCTAGTTTGCAAATAGATACTACAAGGAATTATAGTTCATGAATCTGATGCATTTCATTCTTGGTGAGTATCTCTTTGAGGCCTCTTCACAGTTCATAAGTTTGAGTATTTAATTGTGCTACAAATTTTTATATCTTAAAAAGCTGCTATTCAGCATCTTACTGATTCACCTAACATTCTGAGATTAACTCTTACGAAATCACAATTTTCTATAAGCTTCTAGTATATTTTCAGGAATTTAAACAATATGTGCATTTAAAACTTTTCAGGAAATCAAGTATTTTCTCATGTTTTTGTATCATGACAAAGCTGCTTTTAGTTGGCTGTTTTGTAAATTTCTGTGTTAGCATCCACAAGAATCTGCACAAGATTTTTCTTCTGTGTTTCCAGGAACTATCCAGTATTTCTTAATATCCAGTTTCTGTGACTGAGGCTTCCACCCATCTTCAGGACATGCATATCCTTAGAAGGTAATGCAATCCCTCACAAACTGACATTTGTTTTTCTCAAGTTTAAACCATTATTCCTTAAAAAGCTTTAGAAGCCTTTCCGCTCCTGCCAGATGTTCTTCTGATGTTTTATGGAAACAAATGAAGTCATCTAAATATGTGAGGATGTCTTAAATTCTCAAAATGTGGTTTAGATCATTTAGTGCCTTCTAAAACTCCCTCATGCACTTGCAGTTTGAAAGGCGTTCTAGAGGACTGAAATAATTGACAGGGTGTCATAAATGTGTTTCCCCCCTCCCCCATAATCTTCACCTACTAGGTTTTTTTGTTTGTTTGTTTGTTTTTTTTTTTTTTTTCTTTCCAAATTTGATACTATCCAGATTGTCAGTCAAAACCAATAAAATATTTTGCTCTTGACATTTTGCTCTTTGGTCAGTACTTAAGATTGTTGGGCTTTTTTATAATTACAACTAGGTATTTTCAAGGCAATGAAAATTAGCTAATCAGAACATCCTGCAGCATGTAGTTTAAACTTTTTTTCAGTGCTATCCGGTGTATCAAAAGAATTAAAATTCCACATCCTGGGTGCAAGCACGTATACTCATGCAGATCTTCGCATTATTTATCTTAAAAGTTACCGATCATTGATCTTATGTATAAACAATTTCTAGTTCTTCTTATGTGAGATCATCTTGTCTGGAGACTCCATTTTTAATAGTCTTTGTCCTCATATCAGCTACAAAATTTATCTGACCAATCATGAAATATCTCATTCACGAAATAATTTACCAAATGGGACCTATGAGAAACCTGTGAATATTGTACAATTAAATATCTTCCAATTAGTGTCTTCACTATCAAACAGCTCCTGATGTGGTAAATCTAACACAAAATTGCAGCCCAGAGGAATTAACAGTTGATAAAGTATAGGTATTGCTTCCACACTTCTAACTGCTTATTAGTCTGGGGAACAACGGTTATGAACTTACCCTGCCAGACTTCACATACAAGGTATTTTCACATGGGGAATTTCCCACCTTGAAGCTGAACCCTGGCACTCATGGCTAGGGAAAACTTACAGCATATACAAAATGTTAGCAAAGTATGATTTGTTTTTCTTATAAGTCTATATCTTCCATAATACAAAATCTATCAAATGAACACAAAATCTAATTACCTCTGCAACGTATAGTTTTTGACTCAGGTAAAGATGCTCTTGCCATCTTGAAGATATTTCCATTTGCTGTAACATCCCTGAAAACAGTAGGATTTCAGGGCCAGATACAGATGCAATCTGTATAATGTTGATCTGAGAACTGCATTTCAGCAAGTCTTTTACTGACAAAAGTAAGCTGTTCTATGACTGCGAAGGTAGTAATAAAAAGAAAGAATTATCTTAATTTTCACTCAGAATTCTATAAAGTTTATTGGAAAACTGAAGGCAACATCTACTCAAAGACAGAACTTACTTAAATTCAACTCTCTGTCCCTTCCTCCTTACTCTTCCAATCAGAGACAAAAAAACATAAACCAAAGCAGTCGTGTCATAGACCTATAATAACATGGCACAACTTCTTACAAGAGATATTGTATGCAAATGATTAAAAAACAATAATAGATTCTGAAATTGAACTGAAAGCTTGTTGATCAAGATCATTCTGAATTTATCTTGTTTTAAAAATGCTTACAACTGCTCCTGAGGTTTTTATCAAAGATATTTTTATAGGCATGCCTCTTTGTAAGTGTTAATAAAAACTTTGCATAACACAGTACTGTGAAGGGTACCCCTAGGAGCTCCTTAATATGTCTTCACAATTTGACTGTTAATAGCTATTATTCATGTATTTTTTTCAACCAGGTGCAAATCCATCATTGTTTCATCTGATATGGAATCCTAAACAAAGTTTTGGTAGATATGCCAGGTCTAATGAATCACCCATATGCAATAGACCTGTTACAGTATCCAGAAAGGAATTGACACACATGAAACACAGCTATTGATTAGTGACCATGGTGTCTATTTCTGGTCACCTTATTATTACTGAGGTCTTAGGAAAGTCACTGATCATTAAGTTGTTCTTCTGTTTCTCTGGGTTCTAGAATTGGGCTGACTTTATTTACTTTTGATTGTCCTTTTCATTTATATTGCTTTCCTTACGTTCTTTTAAATATCATTATTTCTTCCTTAGTATCCAAAGAAGAAAATTAATATTCTGGAGGTTGTGTTTAGTGAATTCTTTAGTGCCAGAGGATGGGTTTCATCAGATATTACTTACTGACAATGAACCAAGTTGTCAAAATATCCTATAAGCTATTCTTTCCTTAATAAGTCATTTTGTAACTTACTTTTGGCCTTTGTCCTTTTTTAATTTTATCCCTCAGTTCTCATGCTTTTCCTTTGTGCTCACCCTTAGATACATATATTTATCATGTTCTTTAATTTTCATACAATTAAAAGGGTTACTGGTGCAGCTATATTTGCTTTCTGCTTTGCTTTGTATCTGTTCTCAACATCATGATAGTATTTAGCTGTGCCTTTACTATTGCCTGCTTTCAAACTTTTGGAAAAATTACATAACAGTAAATTTTCTAAGCTCTCAAGTCCAATATAGTACTAACTGGTATCTGGCCTATTTGAAACAAGCGTTCCTTAAGCTTCTGAAGATGTTTCTGCAACACAATATCTGATTACACCTGCAATTGAAAATTTCACCACAGACAAGAGTTCACTTTCAGAAGAATGCAGTTTTAGAGCAAAGTCCTCCTCTTACTACCTTTTAAGTAATATGAAACGAGTAATAAAACAAAAAGGAAAATTTATATATATTGATTCTTCTTCCTTGCAAGCAAACTGAGACAGCTGTCCTGATCTGCTACTCTGTTGTTAAAACAGAGCTATTTGGTGTAAACGTTTGCCATGTCTAATGGTTTATTGCCTGAAATCTCCTCCTTTCTGTCCTCCTAGTTTGCTAAGTGTATTATGATGGGTTTTCTATGTTGAGCTACATTTGTACCATGGGCGCTTCCAGTGTGACCCTATGCTAAAACTTCATTGTGTTGACTTTGTGAGGATGTGTTTAGATAAGTATTGCTGTGAAAGGAAAAAAGGTGTCTTTTAGAGAAGATGGTGAGGAGATATCTGTGGGGTCATTGCACTGAACTCACTGAAGGGTCTAACAGTGAAGCACACAGAGATACTCTTTATTTCCTGTGAATCCTTCCCAGATCTAACTTTGCCCTTAGTTTTCTGAAATGTCTCTTTATTGTATAGGTACTTTGATGTAGGACTTAAAGGATTTGTTGGACATTGTTTCCCTAGGCCAAAATTTTCTAAATAGTGAATCACAAAGCTTTTTGAAATAGTTAAGATCTGCTCAAGTCAAGTGATACTGTGTGACTGCAAATTTGCTTAAGTAAAACTTCGTGTGATTCACAAAATTGTGGAAAACAGTTAGGTGGAATCCTTTTTATCTAAGATGAGATGTTGACAGTGATGTAGTATAGTGTAAAACCTCACAGTTATATATCAAGTACTTCTTAAGCCTAAGGAACTGAGAAAATTTTACATTAGATAGATAGTTGAAAGTAACATAACCACAGGCACACCTCTTCAGTTACCATAGACTTGTGATGTAAACTGAAGTGTAGGGTGTTTGATTAAAATTTAGGAAAGACATCAATAAGGAAAAGTGTTTGCCATGATCAGTGAAGGGTTCTTGGGACCATATGAAGTGCTAACACAATTTATTGTAACAAAATATATTTCCACACAGTGGTATAAGTCTTCTGGCAATATAAATGAACATAAACCCATTGAAGTCAATAATTATTCACTGTCTCCAGTAGAACAATACCAGTTTAAACCAGCTGAGAACCTGGATTGTTGTGCTTATAATAGAAACCTATCACAGTGCATAGTAAAAATGTTACATGTGATTGTCAAATAAAGGATGGGCACACACAAACAGTCAAACACATGATCTTATAACAGGCATTACAGGTTAAGTTTATGCTGCCTTTTAAAAACTGACTTTTAAAAAATGTGTTGTAGGGGGCAGGTTAGGTAGCTTTACTGCTTCTAAATTGAAGCACTTTTAAAATATGTGAAGCACTCTAATAATTTTCAGGCAGTCTTACTGTAACACTGGTCATGCTCAGAAATTTGATGACTTCCAAATGGATTAACTCAGGGCACTTCAGTCTGCATATCAGTAATATTGAAAGTATACAGTCTTTTACAGTTAGAAAACCAGGACACCTTTATAAATTTTGGCTCTGGTGGTAGTAAC
The DNA here is from genome assembly GCA_013400035.1 of Rynchops niger. Lineage (NCBI taxonomy): Eukaryota > Metazoa > Chordata > Aves > Charadriiformes > Laridae > Rynchops > Rynchops niger. The sequence goes on along the minus strand of VXBH01002531.1, from coordinate 20,831 downwards.
CTTCAGGAGAGGGACTACAGCTGGGGACATTTATTCCACAAATCATATTGCCATAAATATTTGTGCTTATGTCTACAGGGTTTCAGAAAATGTTCAGACTACTTCAGCTGATCAAGTTACTGCTGCTTATCAAATTATCTGTTGTGAATTGAGCCAAGGTAATTAACATATGTGTACCTTCCTTTCTCTAACATATCATGCCTCTTTGCCAGTGAAATGAGATACCTTTAAGTGGAGCTAAGCACATTAACCATTTTGAAGGTTACAAATCATGATTCAGATGATCAATTGACAAATGGTAACTTGTTAAATTGCAATAAACGTAGTGATTGAAATCATGTGAATGTACAATTAACGTAATAAGATAGGAGTTAAGATTCAGAAGTTAGGCAGAAGTTGAACTAGCAAAGACAATTTTTAAATGGTAAGGTAGAACTGACAAGCACAAGCATCTGGCATTAGCTTACCAAGTTACTATGTCGGTTTAGCTGGAGCAATTGCAAATGCAAAGGCAGGTTAAAAAGATTTAGCAATCATGGAAAGCTACATTGGGTTGCAATGCCAGTTTTCAGTCTATAAATGCAGATATGAACACTAGTTATGCGCAGCTGTAGCTGTGCACTATGTTTGTGTAAGAAAACTTGTTTTTACTTGAATGCTTTGTGATTTCATTTGACGTATACTTATTCAAACAATAAAGAGAAGTTATGTTTCATAGTTATGATGTCATGAGAATTATTTTGGCTATGACAATGTTGCAGTAGTCAGGCATGCTTATCAGTTTCCAGGTCTGGTGGTAGTATTGCTAGAGCCTTTATTAGGATGAAGAGTTTGAGGGCAGCAAACTTCTTCCAGTGCATTGTAGTTTGTATTCATTTTTGTGTTCTCTGAATGTCAGGATCTACATATTCCAGCAGAGGATGGATGAAAGACACTCTCACTGCAGAGAATGCTGTGTCACATCCCCATAGGTAAGTCTAGATGCAGCTACTCCTTGTTTCATTGAAATAAATACATTTTCTTTTATCACTTATAAGAAACATAGGGCTTTACTCAGTTGCTTACACTCGGACAACTGGTGCTTTTTGAGATCCCTTAGCATATGGGGTCCAGCTTCCACTTTGCAGGGGCATGGGTCTCTTTGTAGGTCCTGTATTGTTTCTTCAAGACCCGTGCACAAGTCTTAGATACCTTGACCTTTGTAAGTGGCATTAAATGTATTATGTGTGAGTAGCTGAATTAAGACCATAATATTATTTTCTATCTGAAATTAGACAGGAAAAGACATTTTTTTTTTTCTTTAAACACTTTAGGAAGATGGTTTAGGTCCTGACTGTAGATATATGACTATATGTACCTGTGTAGTTTGGGATGTCTAGCTCCCACTGTGGTCAAAATGGAAATCTAATTAAGGAAACCAGTAGAGTCTGGAGTAATATTCAGCTAACCCTAACAAAGACACCTAGATTTTGTCAACGGAAAAGCTGTCTGCATTATCTATTGTATTAGCTAGGTCTCTACTGAATTGATATTTGAATTGATATATGTCTTCAGCCTGTCATTGAGTCCTACTTAGATTACCCTAGATCATTAGGATCATTACACTACAATCTATTTTCCTATTACAGTTAATGCATGAATATATCAAGAATTTTGATTCAACAAGTTTTGAATTGTTTGAACTTCCTATTGTTATTATTAGAGGAGTGTAAGATACTGGACAAATGTAGTATGTTTTTAGAGTTTTGCCATTTCCCTCAGTCCTTCTCAAAAACATTCCCTTTACTGCCAGATTTGTTCTGAATGTAAAACAGAAACTTCTGAGAGGGTAAAGTTAAATAGAAGTTAGTGTCAGCCTTAACAGGCATCTCAGAACCCTGATGATGCTATTAACCAACCAACCAAAATGTCTGCTGTGTTGTATAATAACTGTGAATAAATATAATACCATAGCACATACAGTTTGATGGATTAAGTTTTTTCATATTTGAAAAAGAGAACACAATGGCATGCTTTAAATTAAAATTTACATTAACTTGATTTTAATCCATAGGAATATATAAAAAAAAAATGCTCTGTCATATTTGTTTATCCCTATGTATTTTACTTTATTATAACTATTCTATAACTCTATAAAAGTGTCTTTGTGTTTTGGTTTGGAATTTCGTGGAAAAAAAAAAAAGATCATATCCACAAATGAGTGTATAAAAATATGATTTATTTTAGTAAATATCATTCATATACAGCTCAAGAATTTTGAAATATATTTATATTAGTAAATGAGCAGATTCAAAATACAGGATAATATTACATATCCTTCTATTAGAGAGAGGATAATAATCCTTCATATAGTGAAAGTCTAGTGTGTTGAATAAATTCCTCTACCTAAAATAGCATCAAATCAAAAACACACTTGATGCTTTTTCCTGTTAGCTTAAATATATATGTTAAACTATTTAGGAACTTCTACATACTAGGAGGGAAAGGGAACCCCCTAGTGCATGAAGTAAGAATTAAACATGGTTGTTACCTGAAGCTGTATCCATCAAAGGTGTACAAGATGGTATTCAAGCTAGATGTTATGAATTAAATAAATTAAATCACGTGTATGTTTCCTGCTTAAAACATATTTTGATTTTGTCACAAGATCAAAACATCAAGATTAGACACATTAATGGCGATTAATTCAACCTTTCCTTCTTAACCTAATATATATATGTATTTAAGTTTAACTGTCTATTAGAAACTGTCATCAAGGTTAAAAACATTAGTTAATGGATCCAGCATGAACTATAAAGTCATAAAAGTTATGTGGAGCATTATATCTTTTGTTGTGGTGAAAATATTTTAAATGAAACATATCTAGAAAGTCACTGTCGTGATATTTTTCCCTGTGTGAGTACTCTACTCCACTGAAAAAAGCATCAAAATTATCCCTGTGGGGAATTTCAAATATTGAGCAATGCAGTATGAAAGTTTTAGTTGTAAGGTTCCACTACTGAACATCTCTTTATGTTTCTCATATTTGTTGATTATATGAGTCTTGAATGACTGTGAGCCCAGTTGTGAACCCTTACTTTTGCATGTTCACCGTAGCATGTTCCTATTTCAAATGTTTCCTTCATTCCTCGTGCTCTTTGATCCCTTTAGGAATACTTTTCTGCTTTACTCTGATCTTTCTTCTTTCTGATAAACACTCAGCTACAGGAGAAGTACAGATGTACCAAAAACATCTAACTAATCACTTGCTGGAATCACTATCAAACAAAAACATGCCCTCACAAACGAGCGGAGATTTCTAACTTGGTAGCTGATGTATACTCACTCTGCGTTCAGCAAGGACAGCTGTCAAAGGCAACACCAGACTCCAGCACTGAAGAATCATGCATCTTTATTAAAGCTTTTAGACTACTTTGTATTACCTTTTCACTCCATTTGTATACTAGGAATTTTTTACTGACTTTGGTGAAGTTATCCCTGGTTCCAATAAAGTTTGTGAGGTCTAAATTAACTTCTGTTTTTCTAGCTGTTTTAGATACATGGCAAAAACAAACAAAACCCAATCCATACTGCTTTCCAAGGGTGTAGTTGCATTCTGTTTGCTTCCCAGATTGCTAATAGAACATTTCAAAGGCTTTAGTGGTATAGTCTAGTTCACAACCTACCTCATTGTGATGATTTTTAGATCATTCATAGACTCATTTTTTTATTGTCACCAATCTCAAATTCAGGATCAGTTTTGCTATTTGTAAAGATGAGTTTAACCAAACTGGAAGCTATGGCATGAATTAGTGCATATCCTAATAAAGGAAATAACTAAAGGATTCTTTAATTTCTTCTGCATTTCTTCAAGAGAAATATTTTTTTTTTTTTTAATTTTAATACATATCAGCTTTTCTTAGATGGTTTCATCTTTAGGTTGCTGCTCTTCATCTATATGTTGATAGACACTATACTGTTTTTCTGTTTGAGTCTCTTTCTTCAGAGATCTCTGTTTTTATTTCACCTCTACCTCCCTTAGACTTCTGCTAGTTATCCACTCCTCAAACTTTTCAAAGCCCAGGAAGACTGAGAGCAAATATTGCTGCTGCCACATTTTAGTGTTGGGCCGGCTGAGAATAATGCATCCCTCTCTCAATATGTTCACTCTGCCCTTTGGCTGGTCCCTATCAAGGGATATGCTGAGAAGGAACTGAAATAAATGATTATACTCAGTCATCAGTTTGGGAAATAGGACCAGGAGGAAGTTTTAGAAATAGGTCTCCTGACTGCTCAGCTGTTAGAGAAAAGAACATCGTACAGCAGAGAGCAGAGGTGAAACCGAGAAAAAATACTGAGGGCAGACAGCCAAGACAACCCAGTGGTGAATGAGGCCAGCCAGGAAGCTGGAGAACTTAAAGGAAAGCCTGAGCATCCAGCCAGAAGCCATGAGTTAAGCAATTCTTGTGGGAAAGCTTGACTGTGGGATCTTAGCACTCATCACGAACCCAACAAGAAGGAAAGACAGACAGGTGTAGAACACTGAACCTCATAAGTCATTCTGTAACCACAGTCCAAAGAAAATAAAAACCTCATTAGTATTGGAAAGTTTGACTTTTGCTCTGCTCGCTTGACCAATTAAGTACTCATACCAAAAGTATCAAGCTGTACTGGTCAAATGCATTGCATAACCTCATTCTGTGTCAAGTCTCAATTGGTGTAAACTTCAAAAACTCCATTAACTCCAGTGAAATTATATTTATATAAGCCATCTGAAATTCTAGCTCTCAAAATGCAAAATTAATTTATTTGTTTTATTACCTTTAAGCTGAGTCCTCATGGGGTAGCAACAGAAAAAAGAATGATGTAAGAACTCACTAATGTAACCACATAATGAGGAAATGTTGCATTTTTAGCATGAGTGAACAATCACTTACAGAGTGCTTGGTTAAATGTGCATTATGGATTACTCAAGCTGATTACTAAGGGTGCAAATTAATGGCTACTTCAGAGCAACAGATTATCTGGCCCTGACAGTGGTAAAATTCAATACTGAAAAGTTTTAGACCCTATTGGTTTGTATTTTCAATCGAAATCAATGTTTAACAACCAGAAAGGGTGATATTAATATCACATGACTTCAAGGACTTAATTCATTTATCTAGTCATAGGTGTTTAAAGTGATTTAGGACTACTCTGTGAATCACTCTGGCTTCAAGCTGCCACTTTAGAAAGGCCTGGATCTCCTCTGGAACCTCTCTGCCTGCCTCACACAAATGTCTCTAACTAACTGCAGCATCTCAGGTTGCTGTAGATGCCTATGTTTAGTTAACCGAATCAGACCCCAGATGCCTAGACTGTCAGTGTACACATTTAAGCTAGTGATCTTCCACCTTCTTCATAGTCAGTAAAGACAAATTGGCACCTTTTACATTTCACCATTAGTGTTCGGAAGTAAATGTTCTCTTCAAGATGATTGCATCCAAGTTCATTCTCCAATGACAAAAGGAGCCAAAAGTAATCAGATTATATATCTATATCTATGTCTAGATATCTATGTCTTGTTTGTCACGGTAAAGATTATACCACCCATAAAACCACTAGTACCAATACCAGCTAGCACAGGCCCACCTTGTCTAAAATAAAGTGCCAGTTTCTCTTTCATCTGTGTAATGACTGACTCTGTGAGATACCTGTTACCTTTGCTTGCATGGTGCTAAGACAGCCTTGGGGATGGCAGTTGTTTAGTTCCGTGTAGGAGATGGCCTTACAGGAAAAGTATTTTGCTTTGTTTCTCATTGCAGCTTGACAGCGTACTGACTGCAGTAACCTTCTTTTCCAGAGAAATGTAACCATTTTTCATAACAGGTCTTATTCACCTCATTGTTTAGTAAATTAGCTTTCTGAGGGACAAACAGAGGGTCATAGCAACTTGAGCGATTTGCCAGAGAATACATGTTGCTTTTCTTAATAATGCCTTTAAATGAACATCTGCAGACCTCCTGAGACTATTGACTGATTTTGACTTCCAACCTTTTAACTCAGAGAAAATAAACAAACAACCTCCCAATATTTTAAACCTTGGAGGCATCAGCTTCATATCCTCAAGAAGAAAATAAAGAAAGGATGAAGCTGAAAGTGATTATGTTTTCCAGTAATGTATCTGTAAACACACAGACACAAAAAAAAAAAAACCAACCTGTGACAGAATCTTGATATTTCATGTTATGGAAATACATAGAGATGTATGTACAAGCACACATATATACACATAAATATACAACATTGAATTCAGTGGATAATAGCTAGCTGTTGGAGAGCTGCGTAAGGTTGTATTTATATAGATGGATATCCTTTCATAATAATAAAGCAAGAAGCTTTTTCCACTACTGCTTCTTAAAAATAAGTTTAATTCAATTACATATTACAAACAATGTAAAAGGTTACAAGAAAAAGTATCTTCATACAGTTCTGCACTGTATAAGTGGCACAGTAAAAAATTGTTTTGTGCATTTTTAGTCATGCAGATGAAGGCATATCAAAAGGACTATTTTCAAAAATTAAAATAGATTATATTTTTCTAATTTTCCATTTTTTACTTAGTATAATAATTAATAAAATTTCTTGCCATTTTCAAGGTATTTAATTTACCAGTAAATTAAAAACTGACCATAGTTTTTGATAAAAAGTACTTCTTGCCAAACTATAAGACATTGAGAGACTCCAAATACTGAGACTGTAAAGAGAGTTAAGACATCTAGGTTTTATTCTCAGCACCACGGTGTACTACCTGTGTACTACTGCACCATACCTATCAAATTACTTATTCAAAGTCTTGAAGTCCTGAAGGAGCATTCTCTTCCCTATTATACTAGTTTTGGCTGAGATAATGTTCTTCATAGCAGCTTGCGCATGGTGCTATGTTTTAGATTTGTGACTAAACCAGAGTTGATAACACAAGGTTGGTTTAGGTATTGCTGAACAGTGCTTACACAGCCTTAAGATCTTTCCTGCTTCTCACATTGCCCCACCAGCGAGTAGGCTGGGGATGCACAAGAAGATGGGAGGGGGCACAGCCAGGACAGCTGACCCCAACTGACTAAAGGGATATTCCATACCACATGATGTTGTGCTCAGCAATAAAAGCTGGGGGAAGAAGAAGGGAAGATGTTTGGATTTATGGCATTTGTCTTAGAATTACAGAATCATACAATAGCTTGTGTTGGAAGGGACCTTTAAAGGTCATCTAGTCCAACCACCCCTGCAATTAGCAGGGACATCTTCAACTAGATCAGGTTGCTCAGAGACCCACTAAGCCTGACCTTGGGTGTTTCCACGGATGGGGCATCTACAACGTCTCTAGGCAACCTGTTCCCGCCCCCTTTAAGTACTGAAAGGCCGCAACAAGGTCTCCTCGGTGCCTTCTCTTCTCCAGGCTGAACAACCCCAACTCTCTCAGCCTTTCCTCATAGGAGAAGTGTTTCACCCCTCTGATCATTTTTGTGTCCCTCCTCTGGACACGCTCAAGCAGGCCCCTGACTTTTCTGTGCTGAGGGCTACAGAGCTGGACACAGTACACCACTTGGGGTCTCACCAGGGTAGAGTAGAGCCCTCGACCTGCTGGCCATGGTTCTTTTGATACAGCCCAGGATAAGATTGACTTTCTGGGCCGCGAGCACACGTTGCTGGCTCATGTCCAGCTTTTCATCCACCAGTACCCCCCACGTCCTTCTTGGCGGGGCTGCTCCTAATCCCTTCATGACCCAGTCTGTATTGATACCAGGGGTTGCCCCGACCCAGGTGTAGGACTTTGCACTTGGCCTTTTTGAACGTCATGAGGTTCACACAGGGACCACTTCTTGAGCTTGTCCAGGTCCCTCTGGATGGCATCACATCCCTCACTGTCAACTGCACCACTCAGCTTGATGTCATCCACAAACTTGCTGAGAGTGCACTCGATCCTTCTATGTAATTTATGAAGATATTAAACAGTACTGGTCCCCAATACCTCTGGGGGAAACCACTTGTCACCCCTCTCCATCTGGACATTGAGCCATTGACCACTACCCTCTGGATGCGACCATCCAACCAATTCCTCATCCACCAAACAGTCCACCCATCAAACACATATCTTTCCAGTTTAGAGAGAAGGATGTTGTGGGGGACTGTTAAAGGCCTTACACAAGTCCAGATAGACAACATCTGTAGCTCTTTCCTTGTCCACTAATGTAGTCACCCCATCATAGAAGGTCACTAGGTTTGCCAGGCAGGACTTGCCCTTGGCGAAGCCATGCTGGGTCTCTTGAATCACCTCTCTATTCTCCATGTGCCTTAGCTTATGTTCAAGGAGATCTGTTCTGTGATCCTCCCAGGCACAGAGGTGTGGCTGACAGGTTGGTAGTTCCCAGGGTCCTCCTTTCTACCCTTTTTAGAAATGGTTGCAATGTTCCCCTTTTTCGAGTCACTGGGGACTTCACCTCACTGCCATGACTTTTGAAATATCATAGAGAGTGGCTTGGGAACTACATCAGCCAATTCCCCCAGGACACTCAGATTCATCTCATCATCTTGTCACATCACGACTTATTGCATGTTCCAGTTCCTCAGGTGGTCATGAAACTGATCTTCTCTTACAGTGGGAAGGACTTTGCTCCACAGGCCCTGCCTTGCAGTCCATCCACTTGAGAGGTGTGGGAATAGAAATTGCCAGTGAAGACTGAGGCAAAAATATTGTTGAATGCCTCAGCCTTTTCTTTGTCCGTCTGCCCACGTAACTGTTACATGGGATGAAGCCCTACCTTCCTGGGAATGGCTAAACATATGCCTACTGATGAGTGAATGAACTCCTTCTTTTGCTTTGCTTGTGCACGCAGCTTTTGCTTTACCTATTAAACTGTCTGTATCTCAACCCACGAGTTTCCTGGCTTGCACCATTCCAACTCTTTCCCATCCTGCTGTGAGGGAATGAGTGAGCAGCTGTGTGAGGCTTAGCTGCCTAACAGGGTTAAACCACAACACCTATAAAGAGCAAGCATTATTTGGGTATAAATTAGATTTTCTATACATTATAAATATAATGTTTTCTTAGTGAAATGAAGTGTTAAAAAATATTTGAAATATTTATTTTTCTACCTATTTTGCTGCTGATAAAAATCTAAGTTACGTATTTAGAAATGGAAGTAAAATCCTAACCAGTCTCAGAGCCAATGAAGCACTCAGTTTCTTATAGAGGCATTAAGTCTAGTGGGAAGGGCACTCTGTGAGCACTGTAGGCTGGAACATACTCAAGTCAAGGAATCTACTGTATTAAAGAAGGCATGCCTCAGATGTGCTTTAATCACAATGCCTCACTGTGCACATCCGCGTCTAGCAACCTGCCCCTCCAGAGGATGTTCCACACTGTTGACACTGAGATGTGAAGCCTGAACATAGGACACATGTAAAACTTACTCTTAGTAACCCAGTCTGGGCAGCTACATACTTGCATTGTTCTGTTTCAGGAATTTAATTTGTTTTGTAGTACTACATGAAGACTCCTTGCCTCGAGTCAGACACCAAAATGATAGTCATCACAATAGTGCTTTGGCCAATACAATCTGCAATTACTAATTCACAGGATATAAAACTGAAATATAAATATGGAAAACAGTACAGATAACAATGGATAACAATATCTGCCAACAAACTGTTACCATAGTATTTCCTACAAATGAAAGTGCCCAGTGATTTCAATAAGAAGACCTTATTTCAAGATCCTTAATTCAAAAACACCATCAATGTGCTCTTCCTCATTTTAGCAAATTCCAGGAAAATTTGCTATTTCTGCAGTGATAGAAGAACACTCCCAGCCCTTTTGTTCCTACAAAGGACTAGCTTTTAATTTTTTCATAGTGGAAATATAATGACTCCACCATCACCCAAGCCTCCAGTTTTTAAAACAAGGACTTAAAATGCTGAAGGTGATGGACTTTTAAAACGGTGTACCTTTTTTAATTTATAACAGGTGAAAAAAACAACAAAACCGTACATCAGTAAAATGCTGCTTCTTCGCTTTGGAAATATTGAGTGTAAACCTGGAATTCTGTGTATGAATTTGCTTTCCTGGCTGCACAGAAGCTCAGGTGTAATTGGAGGAATGCTGTCACTCACACAACTAAATAGACTAAGGAGAAAGGCATTTTCTTGGGTTTGGATAGATGCAGGTAGAAATGCCCACAGGCTTAGTAGGGACTAAAATGTGCCTTGCACTAAGTACTCTACATACTAAACGACTAAACAATGTGCACTGTCCTGATATTATCATTTGAGTCATCTATATTTTTATTTGAGCTCAGTGGAATTTGAACTAGGTTTAGTCAGTCCTTGCCTTGCTGAACAGCCTCCAGTCTCTTGGTGCCACAGCTCTGTCTGCTGTATCTCAACACCCTTAGCCACCTCAGTGTAAGCCTAGGTGTTTAACTAAGCAAAAGCAGCGGCCTTACTAGGCATGTAGAACAACAAGCTTCAGGAGCTCTGGGAAGTTTTTGTCTACAATATTATATATTTAGACCAAGTCTGGTAGGTAGGCAAGTTAAGCAACACATTTCCTAATTGCCCTCCTGGATGTAACCATGCACATTTAATCTAATAGAAATTTTGACTCCTAAACCTGTTGCTGAATCGGATCCTCAGGTCTAAACTCAGTTAGAAGACTCGAATAACTGCATGATCTTCAGTTTCCATAGATATTACAAAAGAAATCCATCATCTGTGGTAACACAGTCGGATCTTATTCACGTGAAATCACATTTCATCAGTGTTAAAGAAACTGTGAGAAACAAAAGTTTTTCTATGAAATTTTCTTTTTTTTTTTTTTTTCTTTCAAATATTTTGTTAAACCTAAAATTTCCCTAGCATAAAAAAGAATTTGGAAAGTGAGAGGAGAGGAAGCAACACAGACACACCTGAAAGAATAGAATAAATGACAAAAGCAAAGCACCAGTTAAGACCAGAGACAAAGTTTGTGGCTGGAGGGAGGACTTGTTCTGCAGGAAATTTTTTAAGTGTTCAGTTTTATGTATGAATAATGTTCAAAACTTAAATAGTGTCTAAAGTCAGAAGCTAAACAATGAGAGCTGAAAATGTTGAATAGGTATTTTCTAAATTAACAGTTTCCATTCTAATGTTTAAAGGAGGTGGGGATATTCTGGAATACCATGCCCAAGAACAATGTTAAAGTCAGGAGCATATAATAATTTAGGGACGAAAGAGAAAGAGAAGGAGAGATTTGGGTTCCTGGTGCAACAGAATTTTTGATACTGTCTTTTCTTTTTTAAAAATTCTTAATCTTATTAACATTTTACAAGTAAGTTTTTCTTGCATATTTATGTGAATTAAAGACCCACCCACACCTTACCAACTCGAATTAAAAAAAAAA
>VXBH01002530.1:0-65147 GCA_013400035.1 Rynchops niger | reverse complement strand
TGTATGGGGTTGTTCCTCCCCAGTTGCAAGACCCTACTTTTGCCCTCGTTGAACTTCATCGGGTCCCTCTCCGCCCAGCTCTCCAGCGTGTCCGGGTCTGGCTGGATGGTGGCACGACCTTCTGGTGTGTCACCCGCCCCTCCCGGCTTTGTGTCATCAGTCTCCTGGAGCAGCATCCGCCTGATAAAACTGTATTTTAATACTTTGTTTGATTATTATACTGTATTTAAATAAGGCCAAATGTGAAGTTCTACACCGAGGACACAAAAATGCAGAGCAGACGCAGAGAACAGCGCTCTATTGCCAAAAGCAGTGACTACAAAAAGGATTACAGACCACAGCGGACAGTGAAGGCAATTCGTTGGAAGCAGAGCGAATCTGATCCTTGAACATACGTATGACTGGAAATGTGTTAGTGCCTAGGCAGAGACAGAAAAACAAAACAAGGGCTGGAAACAGAACATAGTTTAAGAGAAAAAAAAAAAAAAGAAGGAAATAAACCACAAATATTGAACAGGAAGGAGGACTATCCATTCCAACAAACTACTGTTTGAGCAACTGTGCATTTACAACCCCCAGAAATGAAAAGTGAGTGCCTTTATGGAGGGTAACCCTTCCCAAATACAAATTACTGGTCTCAGTAGAGAAGGAAGGTGGTGACATTTAACGATCAATGAGATACAGGAGGTCAGACCGGCTGATTTAATGTTTTCTGACCTTAACTTCTATAAAAAGTCATCTCTGATGTGTGCTTGCAACTGGCAACCTAAGCATACTTCTCCTTCCCTTCCTTTGCGTTCATCTAAATTTTATTGAATACATTTAAGAAGACGATTTGGATCAGCAACCCTTGATTCTAAGAGAAAGGATCTATATTTTCTTGGGGGTTTTGGAGGCCGCCAAGCTTTTACAGGAAGGTTTTCCAGAAAACTTTCCTGGCTGGGAGGAAATTTGTTTGCAGTTGGCACTAACGGCCAGAGCAGCCTCGTCTGACGGACGGAGCAGAGTAAGAGCACGGCTGGTCAGAGCGGTCTCCGCTCCCACCCAGAGCGGGTGCTTTCAGCAGCGAACGGTCTGTCCTCCCGACGGCACCAGCCCTGCCCTACCGGGAACGTCAGAGGGGCCATCCCACCCAGTCCCTTTGGGATCTGCTTGGGAAGCCCAGTACTGACCCTCCTCCACGCCCAACGCTGACCACCAACCTCCGCCTTTCGCTTCCCCAACCTGAAACTGTTCGGTGCGTCAAAAGAGCTTTTTTCCAGTCCCCTGGTAACTTCACCTCTTTCACAGCCTTTGGCTAATTACCCTTTCAAAGGCTTTTTAGAAATCCAACTGCACGAAACCCACTGGATTCCCTTTAGCCATGGTGCTCCGTAGAGGACTGCCAAAGAAGTCCGGCCAGTGAGTGAGGCTGCACTGATTTGTCTGGAGACCCTACATATCCACAACTGGCATTAACAACATTTATTATAAAATAGGGTGGGGTTGGGCTCCCGAGGGTTTCCAGGCAGGAAACAATAGTGAAGCGTTTTGTTTTGCTCTACGATTTATCGCACTGGGCATGTCTGGCAGTTACGTACAATTAATCAAAATTCAACACAACATTATTTTTCTTGTTAGGAGTATTGTTTGTTGAGATATTCCAAACAGAGCAGTTCAAAAGGATGCGTAGATGTGGAGTAAGCACGAGTTAAGGCGTTAACTTGCTAGCCAGAGATGATGCCCTGGGACAGGGGGCCACGATACCCGAGCTCCAGTGGCCAGCGTCACCCAGGAACGCTCATAGAACGCTCTGGGGTGGAAGGGACCTTCTCGCCCTTCCCCTGGGGATGGAGCACGAGGGCAGCTCACAAGAGCGTCTCCTCTGAGCCACGCCAGCGTCCCTGGTGCACCGCACCTCAGACTACGAGGCGTCTCAGCACCTCTAAATCTCAGGGTTTTTTGGCAACCGCAAGAAGAAATGATTTCCACCAAAAGCAGACTCACTAAATCAGCTAACGGCGCTTTCACCCCGCTGTTAAGCACTGCAGAGGCAAGAGGCAGCCTGGGCTAAGAAACAGGCAGTTTTGTAAGCGTATCAGGTTTTGGTTTCCACTATAATCCACATATTTTTCCAGCTTTTCAGCAGAGCTGTCTGCGGCAGCAGATAAAGGGATATGATTTTTGACAGGTCATTGCTCCCTCCAGGGTTTTGAGCTGAAGCAATGACAGAGACCTAAGTCATCGCTGCCTGAGAAAGTGCTCGTGGGGAAAAGAAGGGAACAGTCAATAAGTAGTTTTTTAACAGTCAAACGCGATAAAACTTCTGGCCCCATATATCTGACGGTGCAGAAACACCTTTGTAACCTGCAAACCGGTGTTCTTACCGTAACTCGTCACGAAGACCAGACAAAATTTATTTTCATGTGCAAAAGCAAACCTTTGACACATTATCATTGCAAAAAATTCTGCGAGAAAATATATTCAGCGTCAAACCTGAATCTCTTCCCGGGTCGGTCATACCGCTGCTGGCGGAGAACAGAGAGGTCATTGTGATTTCCGACGGGCGACGCAGACCACACTGCATTCCGAGTGCAGCGACTTCTGCCTTTCTCAAAGAGTTAAACCTATCGTCTTGGTCGTTTGAACCCAGGTAAATCTATGAAGCGTCATTTTGCTAGAAAAAGGACCTAGTTCACATTCTAACTGAATTATAGAATCATAGAATGGTTTGGGTGGGAAGGGACCATAAAGCCCACCCAGTGCCACCCCCTGCCCTGGGCAGGGACACCTCCCACCAGCCCAGGTTGCTCCAAGCCCCGTCCAGCCTGGCCTTGAACACCGAACGTGACGTGAAGGCTTAAACAAGCATCCCCAGTCCTCCAACATTGATTTGACACAATCCATCGCCCTTTCTCTCTCCATGGCTTCGCATATTTGTCGCCTGGAGTGCCTCGTAGCAGACAGATTCCCTCCCTGAGCCACTAGAGTGGGACGGACGTTTCCTCGTCAGCTGTCACCGTCCACGGCATAACTCATTAGCACAGCCCCGCGTCACGCCGTACTCCCCCAGGCTGCCAAGGGAAGGGCTGCGGAGGTGACGCGCGCCACATTCTGCCAGGAATTCGCCGGTTCCTCGCAGCGAGGAGAGGGGAGCAGCGCTGGCTGCCACAGCCCGGCGTGACGCAGCCCATCTGTCACCGCGGCCGCCGCGACCGACGGCGTCAGCACCAGCGCAGGGACACCTGGGTGCCGCGATGTCGGCTGTAGGACGATTCTGGCAGTGCCAGCTTTTGCCGGCATACTCATTTCAGTTAAGAACGGTAAGTTTTCACAGGCTGTGCAAGCAAAAGCATCACCGAAAGGATCCATCTCAGACCATATTTTAAAATAAAGGCTTTACTGGGAGGGGTTTGCATTTGATGGATCCGGAGCCAGGGGAAACGATCGAGTTATAACCTGAAATAACACTGCAGTGAAGGAAAACTCTAAATGATTTCTCCCAGCAAAACCAATCCATGTCAAATACAATCCCTGCGTTATCACACACAAACCAAAAAGAGGGTTTTTTTAATGTCTATTGATTTTTTCCCATCCTATAGACTGCAATCCCTTAAATAAGGGGGAGCCTCTGGAGCCTGCGGGTTCCAGCGATCGCGTTCAGAAAACCGACACCTAAAACCGAGCATGATTCCTGTGGAATTGCCCGACAGCAGCCAGGCAGCTCCCACCCAGACACAGCCCACAGCCTGGAGGAGGGCGCAGGGGGAGAGAGAAGGGGAAGAGAAGCAGAATGTACCGAAACAGCAGGATTTCCACCTTTATATTCCTGACCCAGCACGGCTGCCGTGATGCAGGTGCAGAGAGGTGGAGGTAGTTTCCGAAACACTGACTTATTTTTGGAAATGTACATAAAGCAAATCCATAACTGCCTTATGGAACATACGTACGCGGCTCTAGCAGCGGATTCCATAAAATTCCTGACTCTGAGACTCCATTAAAATTTTTGTATGCGTTTTTCTATCTCATAAAGCTATAAGGAAGCACTGCAATAACTGAGCTGCTGAACATAAGACTGACCGGGATTCTTATTTGATTTAACATTTTCAAAGTTTTAAATTTTCAGTAGCGGAAATTCCACCAGCACTTTTGATTTTGGTAATCTATTCTAACAATTATTTGCTTACGTTCGCTATTAAAAACATACTTCTTATTTTTATTCTGCATTTGTCTAGCTTCGACTACTGGGTTTTCGTTAAGCCTATCTGCTAAAGCTCCCTGGGATTATATTTAATTTCTCTAGGAGAGATATTTTTAGAAGTATCAAACCATTCTTAACCTCTGTGTGTTGTATTTCTATTACTCGCGTCTTTGGATGTAAAGCTATGCGTCTTCCCCTCGCTATTTCCAGTCCTTCCATCATTTTCATTGACCTTCTCAGACCCTTTGGTTTCTCGACGTTTGTGTCGATGGCGGGTGCTGTAACCGCGGGGTGTCCCGAGAAGGGTCCTGCCACCGCCAGGCAGGACGGGCACCTCCTCCTGCTCTCCCGCTCTCCCATCCTCTTCGCATCCCTGCTCACAAAACCGCCTCAAAACGCACGTTCACCCAACCGGCATACCA
Organism: Rynchops niger; assembly: GCA_013400035.1. NCBI lineage: Eukaryota > Metazoa > Chordata > Aves > Charadriiformes > Laridae > Rynchops > Rynchops niger. The sequence goes on along the minus strand of VXBH01002530.1, from coordinate 60,545 downwards.
CGACCCCCGCGAAGTTTCTTTGAGTCATCCTGCCCAGCGTCCTGCCCTTCTAATCGTCACTCCTCCGGGATTTTCCTCGTTTGCCTGTCTGGCCGCTCAGCAGGGATTTCACACCTCGTGGAAACAACTGTTAATGGCGCAGAACACAGGGTTGGTGTCTGCAAGAGAAACACACCCTCCTGAAAGCCTTGGAAACACCCTTGGAAACACACCCGCTTCTGCAACCTCCTCTTTGCAGTGAGGACAATGAGCTGTACAATTTCCCCCCCCCCCAAATCTGCTGTATATGTGCTGTATTGATTACTGGTTTCTAAATTATTCAATGCTCATGATAAATGCGTTACGCCACCAATATCACTTTACTCATCAAAATTGATCTCGTAGAAAAAAGACACAAACTGAGGCTGACTGCACCAAGGTGCCAAAAGCCTATGCTTGATTGGCATGAGTTACCTCTTTATTTACTGATCAACAAAACAGCTTATCTGCTGCTCAATTACTTTATTCACCATCGAAGTCGTGTTGGTAAACAGAACATGTCAGAGATTGCCCTGTTTGACTTCGTTCCCTGCCCCACCACCGCCTCGACGAAAAGAAATGAGATCAGACGGAGTTTTCTCCAGCGCTCCGGGAACTTTCCACTGCTCCGAGACATATCAACAACCAGCAGCGGGTATCCAGATTAAGCAATTCAAAACGCGGTTTGGACTGAGAACGCAGACGGTGCAGCTCAGCACCCTCGTGGGTTACCTCTGGCAGGTATCTGCCCGCGGGCACATTGCACAGCTGCTGCCCTGCCAAACCACAACCTGAAAACTGTGCTACAATAACTTTCAAACCATGAGTTTACATGCTTTGCTACCAATTTTTCTTTTCTCCTTCCCTTGACAAGCATTGCTCTTTTTGCTTCCCTTCCAAGCCGTGTTTTCCCTGGAGCATTTGGCCAAGTATTCTTAAACTGCTCCTAGGCATTAATGTTTTTATGTTCGCATTATTTGTTCAGTGAAGCTGATTTTAGCTTTGCGGGACAGTTTCCTCTAAAGCATTTGTTAGATGCTGATGTGCACCTCGTTTACATGAAAAAAAAAAATGTAATCAAGTCATGATCACTGACACCTCAGTAATGACTCACTGTGGCCCTAAGCAGTTCCTCTTTACAAGCCGAGTTCTACCACAGAACCTCCGCTGGCTATGGCTACGGCTGTGTCACTTTTCACACTTGAAAACTGGGGGAAGGTTGTGTGCTGCGCTGGTTTTTTTCCTCCCCCCTTTTTTTTTTTATTTTATTTCCGTGCTCTCACTTATACAGAAAACCCCAAAGGTCTTATATCACTTATATAGAAAACCCAGTAGGTCTATTTAGTCTTATCTTCATTTTATTTTTCATGCTATTTAGTGTCTGATATAAATCACCTACGCATAAAACCACAACGCACAACGGTGAGCCGCCCGCTTTTGCCTTCACCGCTCCTGGTCCGGCTGAGGACTGAAACTGGTTTGATCCATGAACACATGAATGAGTCCCAGCCAAAGAAAGAAGAAAACGATCAAACTCGGTAACCTGTGTCAGAAGTAAAACCCTGGCTGGTAGCTTCGGGATGAGTTCACGCAGGCAGTCACGACTCCATGCCTGTAATTATTTTCATACACTCTGCTTATGCAATTACATATTCCTTTATTTTTTATAGAAGCATTACATTGTAAACGACTAATTTTCTCTTGCGAACGTTAGTACGTTTCAACACGGAAGCAGCCCAGAGAAAAATCTAAAGAAAAATGTGAAGGGATTCATGATCTGATAAGATTTTAAACACAAAATTGTTTTCTACGAGGCTGAGCAGCGCTACAGAAAATCCAGATTTAAAGCTAAGTGAGAAGCTCCACAGCACATCCCGGCCAAGGCCTGGAGAGAATTCCGTGGACAACGTACAGCCTTGTCCGTGTGGGTCTGAGAAGCCATTCATTTAGGAGAACCCGGGCTTCAGCTCCGAATTGAACAGTAGCACAACAGACTTTTTTTTAAAGAAAAAAAAAATAATAAATTGGAGTGGAATTTCACAGAGAAGACCAGAACAATTATATTGCATTAAATCAGATCAACTCCCCTCACTGCACAGGACTAAAGCAGGCGTTGTAAGAGTTGTTAAATATCTAGTGATGCAAGAACTGGAAAAAACAACCACACAGCTAAGTAAAGCTCCGAACTCTCTTGTTACGGGCTCCAGCGTTGCAACTACTCTGCCATGTCAAGTTATGGATCGTCTGCGCTTTTCACGAAGGAAAGCCCCAGGAGCGTTTTACCACGCTACGCTAAGCTTTGCAGTTCCCCCCTTTCCCATGCTCTGAGAAGCCAGCCTCCAGCTTGTTCCTAACGAGTCCCACCAACAGAAGAGCCCGTCAGTCGGAATCACGGGGCGTTAGGAAACGTTTGAACCGTGAATATCCGACCGTCGGGGGTTAGCAGACGTCGGGATTTGAATACCTCGGTTCTCCATGCAGAAGTTGTCACAGAGCAAACAGTTCAAGAACCTGGTATTTAGGACCTCAAAAGAGAACCCGAGGAGCATCAGCTCCACTTACTCTCAGAACTGCACACTACTCAATACTCCTATTGGGAGTCCTCCACTTTACAGAAATTCTCCCCCTTTGCTTTGCTCCTCTCTCCTCACTCTTCTCTAGAGCACGTCCTTAAATTTAGGTATATATAAAAAGACCGAGACTTTTTCTCAAGACTCCCTAGGACATTAAAACAGATCTAGCTGGAGGCTTAGTTTATTATACATACACAGGAACAGAATTTGTTCGGGTTTTTTTTCTCTCAGGTTTGACTCTCGGTATGAAAACTGGCGAACTGGGGAAGCAGACTGATTTCCAGTCTGTTCAGACCGGCACCAGCGCAATGGTATTTCCTCAGAACCCTTCCATGGCTTGGGTGAGCTAAGCCCCGCTACTGCCAGTGTTAGGCAGCATTAACTTCTTTGTTTATATAATTTTTATCTGCAGTAAATGAAAAAATAGAGTCTGATCCAATACGGTGACGGGCAAAAGGTACTTTGAAATGCCAATAGATGCGAGTGGAAAACAGAGTCAGGCCTTAGCTCAGCTGCACAGACACACGCTCTGTATCCCTTGTCTTGTTAACAAGATATCCTTAACAGTCTCTTTCAAATAATTTTTCAGAGAAACACACAATTACAGCATTGCAACTCTATAATTCTAACCCAAGCAAAGATCCTTTTTGCTAGCCTTTTCCAAAGTCAAACGCGGCCACAAATACCTTGCTTTGTATCATTGATTAAGTGAAAAATAGATGAAAATAGATACTCACACTATATGTGCAAGATCAAGCGGCTTTTCTGGCTGCTCGGGAAATACAGGGCGAGGTGGTTCTCTACTTGGTACGCAACCGAGGGATTTACTAATTGCATGGCTCAGCTTCTTTGCAGGTGATTTCTGGTTTTGAAAAGAATGACAAAAATGAGTTGACTATTACGAAGAGCAGGGTAATATGTGCAATCAGATAACAGAGAAGAGTAAAAAATGCATAGTACCAGAACATTCAGAATTACCCATTTACATTACAGCATACCTGAGAAATCAGTACAGAAACTAACCTAAGTGAACAAGTTTCGTGGGGGTTTTTGGTGCTATAATATTGAAAATAGTTTAACAAAAGTATGTAAGACCAAGGAATTAACCAAGTGTCTGGTATTCCTATCAGGAATTAAATCAAGGCGCAATGTATCCTATTAAGGGATTTCTCACACTTACTCGCAAGGTCTCCTCAACGCAGGCGCTGTATTGGGAGGGGAGGACGACAGGAGCTGGGGCAGGAGCAGGTCGATAACCATCCCCATCCACCCCAACCATGAGGAAGCCGTGGCAGGAGCAGGTCAATAACCATCCCCATCTACCCCAACCATGAGGAAGCCGTGGCAGGAGCAGGTCAATAACCACCCCCATCCACCCCAACCATGAGGAAGCCGTGGCAGGAGCAGGTTGATAACCACCCCCATCCACCCCAACCACGAGCAGGTCGATAACCATCCCCATCCACCCCAACCACGAGGAAGCCATGGCAGGAGCAGGTCGATAACCATCCCCATCCACCCCAACCACGAGGAAGCCGGTGCTCTGCCCCTCCCTCTGTCCTCTGTCAAGGCAATCACTTTTAAAAGACAACTTCCAAATTTTTTTCTTGATTACGGGCAAAGCCAAGGTGAAACGTGGTGTTAAGATAGAAGTGAACGACCGCTTTCTCTGTTTTCTTTCACAAATTTTCCTGGTTGTGCAAACTAATCTCATGGGAGCAATTGTGCTGGGACCATCTAAGGAAGATTGAAAGCCTGGTGACAAGTGTTGCCCAACACACAAGGATGGATAGCTGGCCTGAGTCATGCACTTACAATGTGTTTTAAGTCCAAATTAAGTCTTGAAATGTTATTACATCCACTGAACTCATGCCAGTGATGTGGGAGGCCAGAGAATGCTTTTACGAGAGCTCAGAAATAAGCCGGCAGTTCTGGTTTTCTGCATCTAACTCACCAGCAGCCCATGTATGTGTAACCTAGTGGCTAATTACTCCTACGTAAACTTTTAATGCTCCTGTAAGACATTCCAAAGCAGAATTAGGACCAATTATCAAGGCACATTCAAATTAAAATTCAGATTAACGCTGATTTAAACAGGAGGCAAGGCTACCCAGGACAGGAGTTACACATACAGCTACAATTAATATAAGTTAGTAACGAGCAGTTGCTAACAATTACTAGTATTTACTAACAACAAAAAAACCAATTAGTAACTAGTAAACCCGTGAGAATCTTCAACTCTGGGCCTCTTGGCTCAGCAACAGAAAACAGGCAGTAAAGGCTTTTTTGAGTGGAGAACCTGCGCGTGGGGAAGTTGCTCCCTCCGTGGATTTACGTGGTTTGTAGTAGATCGGGACGCATTTTAAGTGTAAAGTAAACTACTAATATCGACTGGAAAACAATGAAAAAAGAGAAAAACTCCTTTCAAATGAGAGAAGAAAGATAAGCTAGATGCTGTGAGAATACAGCCGGTTCGTGACTGAAGATTTACTATTCTCCTTCAACTACCTCAAAGCCAAAGGTAACGGAGAACTCTATAAACCATGGATGGAGGCTGCCTCTGAATCCGTGATGAGTGTAGTCTGGGCAAAAAAACAATTGCTCATGATCATGTCCTTCCCTGGAGTACGTGTCAGAGACGATTCCAGTGGTAGCTACAGTCAATTCCAGTCCCACACCTCCATCAGCATCTAACACTGCTTCACAACGCGTATTCTGGCCTGGTTACCATATTAAGAGCACACCCTTTCATAAATTAAAGCAATTATTCAATATGCTACAGCCTAATTCCTTTCAGACTCCGGAATTTTTATCCACCAGCCCACAGATCCAACCTGTGAGGCAGCAGAGCGCACGAAGGCCATGGAGAGCAAGCGTCAAACCACCTCCAGATACCGGGTGGAAAGGGCAATTATGTTCCCAGCGTATTAGCTGTGGCTTTGCAGACAGAAAGTCCTGGCCCTGTCCAAGTACCACTGCAAAAATCTTGTGATGGGTCTAAGAGTTTTATCTCTTCTCACCAAGAAGGGCTTCGGTAGGAGGGGTGTCGAGACAATTAACTGCTTGAGGTGAGTCTCCTCCAGGGAGCTCTGTAAAGCAGCACCTCGGCTGAGCGATTCACTAAATAGTGAGCGCCAAAAAGACTTACTGATGGTGAGCTGAGGGCTTTCTTTTTTCTTTTTTTTTTTAATGTATTGAGAAAACCTGGTAGATTGCAATCAATGGATGATCCCTGCAAACGGCGCTGAAGTGCACGGCGCTCTCACTGTGAGAGGTTCTACAGACGGCCATCAGCCTTTAATTGTTCCAAAATCCCATGAAAAACACAATCCGATCTTTATATTAGTTCTTAATAGAACCAAGTTCACAAGTCCACAATGAAATTTAAATTGTGCACACAAATGTGATACCAAAAGAAAAATTCTTGTTTTCCTCGATTAATTCTTCTGCATGTTGAAAACTTCCACATTTATCTCTCTCTCAATTTGTTCTCCACTTCTTCTTTTAGAGTATTTCCTACTTTACCCTGTTCATCTTTTGGCTTCTGTGGAGACCATCTATCCTCAGCGTGCCTTTTCCGCGACCTCTTCTTTGCAGTATTTTTGGGCTATTTTACAGGCTTTTTCCCATTGTGGCAACAAACGCTACATCCTGTTGTGCTACGCCACCATTTATTTTGTCAAACAAACGCAGTGCTGTCTAGAACGCTGCTCAACCGAGCCACTGCTGCAGAGTCACCTTCCGAAAATTATAGGGGAAAGATAATTTCCATCGATCCCAACTTTTCGATAATGTTTCTCGGTGCAGCGGAGCGGGCAGACGAGCACGCTGCTTCGCCGGCCAGCGCACCTCCTCTGGGTGTCTCGTCCCCCTGAGAAAGAGCTGGTTTCGTTCCAGTTAGCTGAGTTCTACTTCAGGCATTTCTAAGAAAAACCACCTCTCTCCCGTCAGTGTCGCTAACCTCGACCTCCTGCTCGTTTAAGATCGTCTCTAAGGGGAGAGCACCCCATTCGGCAAAGATGGGGTACTCTCCCCTTCAAAAAAAAAAAGCGGGAAACATAAACAGAAAGCCCCGGAGTAACATCATCCTCCCATCCACCACCGCCACTGCGAACCCGCAAACACCACCATCCCCTTCCCCACCGCCACCACAGACCCACAAACAACACCACCCCCTTCCCCACCATGACACCACCACCGTGAGCCCCCCCAGAGATCACCACCCACTTGCCCATCACTAGCACTACTGCATTTTCACCATCTTCTCCCTCCCCAGCTCTTCATCTCGCTTCTTCCTGACTTTAATCTCTATTTGTAAGTAGCTGGGGGCACACACTGTTCTATGGGGTATCTGTAACTTCTGTCACAACGGGACCTCAGTTAGTCTGGAACTTGGGTGCGCTACTGCAAAATCCCCGGAATCAATACATTTCAACTCCAAATTAGTAGTTAAAAGTAATAAAGACTTTGAGACTTTGAAAAAGGTTTCACACATCCCAGAGACCAATTTACGGTCTTACTTATCTTCATCTTTATCTGGGAAAACAGTCGGCCGTGCCTTTGCTTTCAGAGGCTCTCGACCACTTGACGTTTCCTTCTGCTACAGACACCAGCTCTGCCTGCCCCGGGCTCCAGCCCCACGCTCTCGGGGAAGCCCCGATGCCCAGCCGTCCTGGTTTCCTTCCCAACGGGCAGGTACGCGACTCGGTGGGATTCGCACCGCTGTGCCCGTGACATCAGCCTGACGGTAACTGCGGCTGATGGGCCAAAAAAAGCCACGCACACAACTAAGTGCTCTTCATCTGCACACGAGGCTTCAGCAGCTCTCCTGGAGCCAGGTACTCACGGGTTTGGTTTTCCTCCAAACAGTTAAGTCACATAGCCGTTCTCTTTCCCCTTTTACTGCCAAGGCGGTCATGAAAGGTTTCTTCTCCGCATTATTCCCAAAGGTTCATGAGACGCAGGTGCCAGCAGCGCTTTGCAGTTTTGAGAGCGTCAGCAAGGAACAACCGCAGCGCTTCTTGCAAAACTCCTGCTCTTCAGCATGACAAATCTCGACCTTTAAAGGTCTCTTCCAACCCAACACATCCTATGATTCTATCTTTTTAAATTCTACAGCCTTTCTGAGATTCCTTCTCCAGCAAACTCTCTCAGTCTTTTACATATCTAGACCTATCAGTGGAGGATACTTATCTTTTTCCTCAATTTACCAATAAATATTCAAGAGAAATGGTTTCTGCTTCTTATTCAGCATGCACAGAATAATGGAATTTGTGAGAAACATTTGCCACCAGTTACCGCAGTGTTTAAGGAATCAATGAAGGTTCTACGTAGTTACAGTGCAGTATGTGGTTACCAGACATCCCACTGGATCCCCCTCCTTCGGAGCTTGTTCTTTGACATTTACGTTTTTGGGTTCTTATCCACTGAAACACCTACAAAGCTCAGAGTCGGGGGGGACTACGGAATTATGTGTGAATCCAGACATCCACAGCTCTTTCTGGAACACCACTCCCATCACCACTTTCTAGATGATCCATTTTAATAAATTTTTTGACCAAACAAGAACCGGAGGTCAGACCAGACGAGGTGGCGATTACAAAAGCCGTCTTTCCGCAGGAACCTGCAGAGCCGCATTCCTCAGCCCCCAGCGGCTACTCCACAAGTGGCAGCCCTCAAACGCAGTTTTCATCATCCAAAACAGCGTCTACCTACCAGCAAGCACATCCGGCTTCTCCAGGTTGCAGAGAAAGCTCAAACCAAAAGTAAAATAAATCCTCCTAATAAATACTTCCGAGAGGCTGGGATGTTTGTCCTCTTTTGTAACACAAAAAGCTGGAGAAGCCTCTGCTCTACCCTGTACGCTCTTCAGGTGGTTTGACATCCCACTTGAGTAGCCACAAGGTGAGGTTAAAATATCTTCCCTATTAACCCCTGAATGCCTCCCTGGGACACGCACCCCCACTTCCAATCCAGTGCAAACGGAGCCCTCGGGGGTGGGTTATTTCGGTAAGCGTATCCTGGACACACCACTCAAGGACTGTCCTGGATTCTGCATTTTCATTTAATACACAATCCTCCTTCTATCCAACTCAGTTACAAATACAGCATGAACAAAATACAACTTATGTAGCCATGCCTGCGTAGGTGTGCAATAGTCTATAAATACATTTTATAAATAAAAGCCGTTTTAAGTGCTAGGAACAACCATTCGAGTGAGGTTTCCCGGAGCCCCAGCCTCCTCGGTTGTAGATCCTGTCTCTGCCTTCTAGCAAAGGCTGCATCTGTTAAGAAAAAACAAAACTACTTCCATCATGGAATTACAAAGCTGGAAACTACAAACTACCTTACCGAAAGTTAACTTTCCACCTTTTTCTAATCACCTATTTATAATCACACCCACCTCAACCAAAAGGGTCTTGTAAACACTCGATACAACGGGCTTAGAAATTTGTAGGTAATAAAAAAAAATGAACTGAAGCTTGGTTGGCAAGAACACTTGTTTGAAAATTGAGGTTTTAAAGTTATCCATTTCTCTCTCTCTTTCCCCCCTCCCCTCCAATATCTTTATCATGGAGTGGGGCGACAGGACGAGGGGGAAGGGTTTTACACTGCAAGAGGGGAGATTTATGTGAGATATTGTGAAGAAATTCTTTGGTGTGAGAGGGGTGAGCCCCTGGCCCAGGTTGCCCAGAGAAGCTGTGGCTGCCCCATCCCTGGAGGGGTTCAAGGCCAGGTTGGACGGGGCTTGGAGCCACCTGGGCTGGTGGGAGGTGTCCCTGCCCAGGGCAGGGGGTGGCACTGGGGGGGCTTTAAGGTCCCTTCCCACCCAAACCATTCCGTGATTTGATGATCTGCCTCATTTTACTGATATTTCCTGTAACATCACGAACTGCCCAGGATACAAACACGCAGCAGGGCAGCTTTACCACCCGTCTACACTGAAAATGGGTAAAGAAGCCAACGCAATTCTGGAAGTGAGTGCAGCGAGAACTCTCCCTCCTCTCCGAGCGTCGGAGCGGTGCTGAGCAGCCAGGCGGGTCCGGGCTGAGCGGAGCGAGTGCCACGCACACGCAGGACACGGGAGAAGTCGCTGTGCGAGGGCGGCGTGCCCTCTGCTGGGAAAGCCGCGGTGGGAAGGGGCTTCTCCTCTGGGAAGAGGAGCCCAGGGGATGGCGGCGTCCACACACGGCCAGCAATGGGGAGGCAGCGCAGGCTGTTTACTACCCTGCTCCCTTTCGGCTTGTTTCGGGGTTGGGGTGGGGGCTGAACAAAAACACGGTCAAAAATTTTTAATAACTTTAAGGTAGTCTAAACGGGAAATTAAATGAACCAGAAATATAAGAGATGTAATTCTGAGAGCAAAATCTTATTAACTGCTACTTACAGTATTGCCAGCCTTTAACTGGGTAGATAAAAGGGTCTGTCTTTTGTTTTTGATTCGATTAGTGCCCAGCGTTAACGACTTCCCAGCGGAAGCCATAGATATTATCACTATAGAAACAACTAAACACGTGGTGCGTTTGTTGAGACCTACTCCAAAGCCACCATGTTCGGCGTGGTTATAAATAACAAACATTCCTTTATTTATAGCAGGAAGAGCATTCTAACTCAACTACAGTTGATAATATTCCATCAAAAATTACTCCCTGGGGCATGAGCCTTTAGGGAAACTTGGCTATTTTAACATTTCACCTGAAATTTATAGATGACAGCGACTGCTACAGTTTAGCAGACTAAAAAAATAAACAAACAGAACGAACAATGACTAATCTACGGGCTTTCATAATGAGCAATTTGATTTTCAGTTCTGCTGCGTGTACGTAACTAAATGAATCACTGTTTAAGGCTATTTAATAAAAAAAAAAAAAATTGAAATAGGCCAGAAGGAAGAATTTGGAAAGTGTTTGAAGTTTTTTTCTCCCCCCCCAAACAGGCCCCAACAAGCAGCATGTTCATGCAGCAAAACCTCTTTCAAATAAAGGTTTCTACCTGAACTTACATATATATATATAAATCCCTATCGTAATATATATGTTTTTATACATACACACACATAAAATCAAAATACTATGTGATTTATAGCATCAAAAAATTATCAAAGGCACTTTAGAATTTCAGGAAAAAGAATCTTCTAAAAATACTTACTATTAATGCTTATTCTGGGTCCCAGGGCTCCAAAACTCTGCAAATACACCATACAAGCCCAGGGAAGCCCAGGAATTGAAAAAGGAATCGAAAGCCCAGGAAAAATAAATTTCTGTTTTTATTGCATCAGAGTACCAGCTAATCGCTGCGGATCTGGTCAGCAGGGATCAAGACGTGACTGTTGAGTACACACGTAAGTAGGTCGCGCTGTTTCAGCTGAAGCTGCACCGGTGCCGAAAAGTGCGTTACGGTGAGCATTTTGCAGTCTCGTCGTCCTTTCTAGACCCCAGTACCCCGTTTCCACTACGCTCTGGCATTGCTGATGCATGTTCAGGTCAGAAGCGACCGCATTCCCCAACCCGTCCTCTGCTCCTCAGCCACGGATCCTCCATGGAACTTTGGGGCTGCTTGGTCCCACCCGAGAACTTCGCAGTTTTCTGTACTCAACTGCATCTTTTCTGAAAACGTAAGTGATCCAGAACAGACACCTTTAAATTAATTCCCTTTGCCAGATGTTCTTCATGTTTTTGAGGTCCAGCTTTGTCCCTGCACCAGCAGTACAGGCCACCCGGCGGGTCAAGGCAGAAGTGTCCTCCTGAAGACTGATGTGAAAAAGACACTGCAGATCCCCCGACGTGGATGGCATTGTCTGCCATTGAACAGGCAATACAGGCCGCATCCAAAACTATGGTATGTTTTTTTAAAATTAAGAAAGACTCATTTTCAATTTTCATACAATTAACACACAGGACTTGCAAAAGTTACAAAAGATTAAAAGAAAAAATATGTAAAAGACCTCTCTCTCAAGAGATCCCTCTTCCATGCTCAGCTTACAGGAGACAACCCAGTCTGGAGTAGTATTTTATATATCCCTGAATTTTTTCGTCCATTTAAAAATACTTTGTTGCTTAAAAAAAACAGGAAATGGCTAAAAAGGCTCAGATATAAGTTGCTAGAACCAGAAATATTACTTTAAACTACAGGAACAGAAATGCTCCTTATGATTGCCTTGCTGCTTACTGAAATCATAGAATCATTCAGGTTGGACAAGACCCTTGGGATCATCGAGTCCAACCATCAGCCCCACTCTACAGAGTTCTCCCCTACACCACATCCCCCAACACCAAAACGACTCTTAAACACATTCAGGGATGGTGACTCCACCACCTCCCCGGGCAGCCTATTCCAGTGTCTGACCACTCTTTCTGGGAAGAATTTTTTCCTAATGTCCAGCCTAAACCTACCCTGCTGCAGCTTGAACCCATTCCGTATTGTTCTATCACTAATTACCTGGGAGAAGAGACCAGCACCAACCTCTCTACAAAGTCCTTTCAAGCAGTTGTAGAGAGTGATGAGGTGTCCCCTCAGCCTCCTCTTCCTCAAACTAAACAGTCCCAGCTCCTTCAATCGCTCCTCAGAAGATTTACTCTCCAGGCCCTTCACCAGCTCCGTTGCCCTCCTCTGCCCTCGCTCCAGCACCTCGAGATCTCTCTCGTATTGAGGTGCCCCAAACTGGACACAATACTCCAGGTGTGGCCTCGCCAGTGCTGAGTACAGGGGGACAATCACCTCCCTCCTTCTGCTGGTCACACTATTCCTAACACAAGCCAGGATGCCATTGGCTTTCTTGGCCACCTGGGCACGCTGCTGGCTCATCTTCAGCCGCGTGTCAATGAGAACCCCCAGGTGCTTTTCCACCAGGCAGCTCTCCAGCCACACTTCCCCAAGCTCAAAATCCCTCAGACTTCTCCATTTTTGTCCTTGATTTCCATCTTTTGTCTTTGCTTCACCTTCAGACAACCGTTACCCTCTTAATTTCACCTTTCTTTGATTTGGATTCTGACAATGCTGAACAAGAAGTGTAAATATCCCCTTCCCCTTTTGTGCCTTTATTCTTTTGGCTCCGGCCCCGGCCCAGCTCGGCGGCTGTACGGCACAAACCCCCTACAAGGCGAGCACACCTTTCGGACGTGTCCCTTCTGTCTCACCTCCTGCCGCAGTTTCTTACTAGTACGAGTTACGCCCCGTTGCTGTACAAGGCAGCCAACTTTGCTCCTGCTAAAATTCCTTCAACAGCCTTCTGGACCAATTATTTTCATGTATCGATGTTTTCATTAGGTACGATATTCAAATCTAGTCTCTTCCAAGGTTCCCAACTAGCATTATTTTCTTTCATATGTTCTTTCCATTTATTCTGTAAAAACTCTGTTTCCCAATGCTGTTTCCAGTAACCTTCTGCTTCCAGTTCCCTGCTTTGTTTAGCGTTGCTTCTGTACGTCCAGTTCCCGCTTCTTCTACGTGAAGGGCATGGAAGGACGTGGTGCCAGAGCCGCTGCCGGGTCCCGGGGCCAGATAACCTGCATTCTTGCTCTGCAAAGCGTCTAGTAGACGTGGTTCCTCTGGTTTCTCATGGTTCCTCGCCTGTGTCAGCTCCTAACCTTCCCTTTGGAACTTCTTAGGAGAGCACGGTTTGGGCATCGCTAAAACTGGGGATTGCTCCGACGGTCCCGCGGCTCAGACCACGCGACAACCACAACATTGTGTTTACCAGAAGAGCGATAGCCTAAATAGTCTCCTTTTCCGTTTCTACAGCTTCCCACTGCTCCAATCCACATTACATCTTAAAATCAGCTTATTCTAGTAAGAACCGAATGGCTCAGAAGTGAACACCGAAACAAGATGGGTCCTAGAAGAGGGCAGAGTCCGTCTGACCCAGCGCACAGCTCGGAGACTTCAGGAGAAAACAGCCCCGTTAGAGTCAGAGCTACTATTGAGTAACATCTTCATATTAAAGGACGCAGACTGGATTTAGATATACTTAAGGGGATAATAATCTACTGGTAGTTTGGATTAAACATTCCAGAAGTTTATTACCCACATGGTTAAAAAAGAACAATATTTAAGGTTGAATTTTCCTGTCTTCGCCTTCCAACTACTGAATGGTATTAAACCCCAATTTTCCAAATTAAACAGTAATGCTATAATGACTCTTCCTCATGAAGATAATTACTAATTATAATCCAATTATCATTTGAACTTCTCTTTGAATAAGTAAAAGGTTGGGCTTAATCTTTTGACATAAAATAGGTTTTTATATCTAAAATTATCTATTATTTCTTGAGATGCGATTATCATACAGTCATCTAACCGAGTGCTATTTCTCATAATTTCTTTAAGGCATTTTAGTTAAGAGTTTTCAGGGCGTATATTTACAATTGTCAGGACAATGACAATACTAAATCTTTCTCTTAAAGAAACACTATATTTAAAGATAGAGCCACGTGGATAAAGTCCCTTTCTCAGCACAGCATTCGTGCCAACTGGTTTACCTTCCCGGGGAGGTGTTGCAAGCTTTAAGTCTTTCTAAACTAGAAGAGAGGGAAACATAAGAAAAGTAGGACTGATGGGCAGAGGGGAAGGAAACGCACGTGTTAAGGCTTGAGGCGGACTGTGCCGTCTTGCGTGCTTTAAACAGCACTGAACACAGTGACAACCATCAGCGAATTAACAACATGACTTGTAAGAAAACCAGTACACTTTACCTTCGTATATGCTTTTGCTATTTGAAAACCTTTAAAAGTCCTGCTGTGCGGTTCTGCTATAAAAACTGCAACTTTCAGAACATATCAGTACAGAGGTGGTTGTTTCAGCACGACAAACAAAGGTGAGTTACCCAAGAGGAATGCTCCTTCATCTGATGCTGGTTGCTATGAGGACCATTTGCATGGCCACGCCAAAAACAGTTTTGACAGAGCTGGTAGTTGTGGCACTGCTGGCATCGGTACCGGAACCCCATCATGCTCTCACACCGGCAATACGAACATTCCACGGGATGGAAGACTTGGTGGAGACGGGGAAAGAGGGGAAAAAAACCAAAAAAGTAATAAGCAGACTTTAGGAAAACATCAACCAACAAATCTCATTGTAGCTTCCAACCCCCACCCCAAGTTCTTAACCATTAAACCAACTTGTTATTCTGGACAGGTCATGGATTTTGAGTGTAGAGCAGGTAATTTCGGTAAGATTAAGTGTAAATTTAAGTTTATGACAACACAGCAGTTCTGTCTGACAAATTCAATATTTCTTCTTCAGATTTCTCCCTCCTCAGATCCACTCAGACCCCAAAGTCTCCGTGAAAGTCCAACAACACTGAGCCTACGCACGAGTGGGCAGGGAGTGCGGAACGGCTATATTCACGCAGGATAACTTCTGCCCAAGGAGATCCCTGCCCTGGAGTCAGCTGAGAGCTCTTCACAGAAGAGGCAAATTCAGGGCACCACAAGGAGCTTCTGCTCCGAAGCACCTCTCGCCAAGGACCCTCACTCGCTCTCCCCCGACTGCGGGCTGCCTCTTGTACCTCTGCAGCTTACACTGAGGAAATCCCCAACGCACCGCTAAATGTTAACGTCGCGAGAACTGGCAAATCAAACAAGGTGTGACACGCAGAGTCACCATCGGGAGCTGGCTAAAAAATACATAGATAAATCCTTCTTCCCTGTTCTTCTACCCATGAACAAACAGTCTCAGACTTGCTCCATCTAAAAGATAAGTCCTCAGAATAAACACAAGAGGAAGGTGAGGAGGTGGTAAAGGAAATACCCTACTATGTCAAACGCATCTCAACAGGTGAGGAAATAGAATGGAACGATGAAGGTGAACTACGGGAGCAAACGGTTTAGCGTTGCTGTGGGTCAGAGCGTAAGCGATTACGGGTATAAATAACTGTGCCATGGAGAAGACCACAGGAAAAAAGAGCAGCTCACTGACCCGTCAGCTGGAATTCTTAGATACGTCTATTATAAACTACTGAAAGATGCGAGAGAAATGAAGAGTCTGAAGTTTTCATCTGTGATAAAAATGATGAGTTAGCGCCCCAACTGAGATTTGTGCAATTCCGCACAGGGCAGTGAAGTTACTGCAGAGAGATGCGGCTTCTACGGGAAGGTCAGGCCAGCTGCACAGTGCAGAAGTGCCCCGTACCTCCAGAGCGGGCACGTACACCAAAACGGCTGCAAACGCACGAGCAACAACTAAAGCAAAGACAACTTGAGCACTGACCTGCTCAGGAACGCCATGGGTAATTAAGCCAAGATGATCAGGCAGATGGCACTTTATTGCGGCACGTGGCGACGCTCTATAAAGCGAGGACTTGATGGTGGTAGGTGATTTCGATACACAAACGCCCACTGGGAGGGAACTGGTGATATTTTTTTTTTTTTTAATACAAGAGGTGTAGAAAGCAATGAAAAGACAGACTTCTAGACTTGTATCGAACAGTAGAAAAGAACTGGTTGAAAAAGATGACAAGTGACCTTAAGTTAACACGCCAACAGAGTGGTTTTGTGAATTGTCGGAAGCGGAGGCGAGAGAACTGCCTTCAGTGCAGCACATTTCATCAAACTCATGAGTAGGTAAGCTACAGGAAGAAACAATTCAACAGGAAAACTGAGTTAGAAGAACTGTCAGTTCCTTAAAGAAATGATGCTCAAGAAACGAGCACAAATTACCTCAGTGCAGAGGAAAGCGCAGCCTGTAGGAAAAGACCAACGTGCCTGAAATTAAGAGTTCCACAATAACTTAAAATTCGAAAGGAAGCCTACAGAAGCAAAAGCCGGGACAAATTCTTACTGAGAGTTAAAAGAATAACTCAAATATTCAGAGACAAAGTCAGAACAGAACAAGAGAAAACTAGCAGGGGATTTAAAAGGGACATTACAAGAATTGTAATTATGATCCCTAAAAGGGTGTGAAATTATACATACCTAACTACTGACTTCTCATGTTATTTTAACTTGTAGAATAGATGTTGGAACAAATAATAAAGCAAAGTACTGTAAGCACATGAAGAACAACAGAGAAATGAGCCGTGGAAAACATTTGCCAAATCAACCTAATGTCTTTCCGCGACAGAGTAATTGACCTTGAAAATAGGAAACAGGCATCAAATGTCATCAATTTTTCATTTTACTTCAGTACTTCTTACAAAATTGGTCTCCTGTGATATTCTCATGACAGGGGGAAATACACGAGAGACGGAAGAACTGTAACCTGGATGTGAATCTCACTGGAAAAAGACCAGAGAGCAGTTAATTGTCAAAATGGAAAGATCTAATAAGCAAAGTGACCTTTATTCCAGGTCACGCACCGGTTAATATTTTCCATAAACAGACTGAACAATCATCAAAAATGTCTGATTTGGGGCATCACATTTCAAGGAAGATGCGAGTTAACGATATGTCCAGGAGAAAGCAATAGACTTGTCTGAACAACAGCTAGTGGACATCTCAGCTCGGAGCAGACTGTGAGAAGGTAACGTCAAACGCGCAAGAGGTACTTACAAAAATAGCAATACATTCTCCAGAGCCAGGGGCCAACCCCCAGGTACTTACGGGTTTAAACTGCAATAAGAAAAACCTTATGCTAGAATATTAGGAAAAAAACCCAAAACTTTCTCACCCTAAGAATATTTAAACCGTGATTGCACCCCAGCTTCAAGTCCAAGGAGGTGTGGAAACATTTTGACAGAGGATTTCAAGAAGCAGCGAGGCAAATCTCTCAAGAACGTTTATACACGCTCAAGTTTGCCTTTGGAAAGAGAGATGGATGACGTCACAGGTTCCCAAAGCTTTTTTTTTTTTCGCACCCCCTCCCGCAGTCTCCCAATACTCCCAGTATCCCTCCTGCCCGTGCAGGGTTGCTGTCTCCTGCCAGAGCGGTAGGTGAGTACCTGAATCACGGAACGTGTGGGGTTGGAAGGGACCTCTAAAGGCCATCTAGTCCAACCCCCCTGCAGTGAGCAGGGACATCTTCAGATGGCTCAGAGCCTCATCAAGCCTGGCCTTGAATGTCTCCAGGAGGAGGAACTGTCTGAAGGAAAGGCAGTAACCGGTACCAGCAATGGCAGCAGGTTCTGCCTGCCCCTGTGGACCACTTCATCCTGCCTCGCCTGCCCCTCCTCTGCAAAAACATCTCTTATCTTCTCCAACTCCATGCATTCAGAAGAGATTACTACTGAAGAAAAGGGGACAACAGCGCTACAGAGTCCTCAACCAAAGGATCAAACCCTTGAAATTTATATGCTTCATTCAGGGAATCAATAACAACATTCTGATAAAATAAAACACGAGGCAAAATAATAATGGTGACAGCACTCAGTGTACTCCAAAAAGCACGCTCTAAAAATGAGCGGTAAAGAGAAGACTGGAACAGTCAGCAGCAGAGATGAGTAGATCATGAGCAAGGTATCTGGCCATCAAGACAGAAAGCGAAGAGGCACACTTTTTGGTGCGTTTGTGGAGTTTGCTTTGTGGGGTTTTTTGTTTGCTTTGCTGGGTTGGGGTTTTTTCGGTTGGTTGTTTTTTTCTTTCTCCGAAAGTGCCAATGTTTAGCTGACTGGGAAACAAACAAATGAGCAGAACAGCATGCTTCCTCCCAGTACCAACCCGCTGTCTTGCCTGTCCTGGCTCACTGGCAGGTGGTACGTCATGATCAAATGTAGATATTACTCTCTTCCCATTTTTTTGTTCATTTCTGAATGCCATAAAACATGGTGTGCAAGCTTTATTTCTCTTCTCTCCTGTCCAGATCGCTTTCCACACTCCCAATCTGCATAAATCCAACTGGACTCAAGTTGCCATGAAGTGGTCAATTGAAAATGGTTTTCCCATTATTGATGTGCCCAACTCCAAGCCACTGAATACCAGAATGGTTTGGGTGGGAAGGGACCTTAAAGGCCACCCAGTGCCACCCCCTGCCCTGGGCAGGGACACCTCCCACCAGCCCAGGTGGCTCCCAGCCCTGTCCAGCCTAGTCCCACTCGAACGACCATGTCCCCTTCTGCCTATGGACTGTAAGAGTTCACCTCGTGTCCCAATCCCTTTTTCCCCTCTCCTTCCTGCTCTTCCTTTCCTGGAAGGGCAGGAGAGGGACACAGCTAGAGAGATGGGACCATGAACCCAGTTCTCATGTTGGGCTTTTTCTCTTTTTTTGTGAGGCCTCCCCTCGAGTGCTGTGTTCAGTTCTGGGCCCCGCTGTACAAGAGGGACATTGAGGTGTTGGAGCGTGTCCAGAGGAGAGCTACCAGGCTGGTGAGGGCTCTGGAGAGCAGGTCGTGTGAGGAGAGGCTGAGGGAGCTGGGCATGTTCAGCTTGGAGAAGAGGAGGCTGAGGGGAGACCTCCTTGCCCTCTCCAACTCCCTGAAAGGAGGGTGCAGAGAGGTGGGTGGTGGCCTCTTCTCCCAGGTGAAGAATGACAGGAGCAGAGGAGATGGGCTGAAGCTGCGGCAGGGGAGGTTTCGGTTAGATATGAGGAGGAATGACGTGACTGAGAGAGTGGTCAGGCCCTGGGACAGCCTGCCCAGGGAGGGGGTTGAGTCCCCATCCCTAGAGGTGTTTAAGAACCGTCTGGATGTGGCACTTCAGGGCATGCTCAAGGGGCAGAGGTTGTAGGTTGTTTGGTTGGACTCAATGATCTCAAAGGTCCTTTCCAACTGTGAAGATTCTATGACTCAGCAAGTTTTTTTTATTTTCTTTCTTTTTTTTCAACTGATAAAGCCAGTGACTGTCACTATACTTCAGTTCCCTCCCAAGTGTTCTGCCCCTGTGGAACATGTCCTTCTGCCTCCCATCCCATCTGACCTACCCCAGCATCACTAACTCCTCAGGCTCCTGTGCTGCAGAGCATCCTCCAATGAAATCTCGTCACCAAACTACCTCGCCCAGCACGTCTGGAAATTCTTCCAAATGAGAACTGGAACACTCTGAATCCTTCCTCCTCTTCCCCTTCTTCCCTCCTGTATCACACAGATATTTCTCATTTGCTTTCTTCTACAAACCTCTAATTTATTCAAAGATCTTGTGCCATCTTGTGATTTACCTCAGACTCCTCATAGCCATTCCTTCTTTATTATTACCTTCCGTCTGTTCCCCTTGCTCTCCAACATCAAAATACTCAGACAATTTAGATTTTCAGACTCCAAAGACAAAAAAAATGGATCACATTTTCTTCTCTATCTCCCAGTTCCTTTTGTCTCTCAGCTTACTGAGCGCACGCTCACCGTCTGATGTCCCTCTCCTTCAGTTCTGAGCTGAGGAAACCCCTCTGCCTCTCACATTTCCAGAGAATCCGTGCCGGTCAAAATCCCTTATTGCTGCTTCCCACCCAAATGGAGGTATTGTCACTCCACCACCAATTTTTGAGTTGCAAACCCCAAATCCGATATTCCTCCTTGTCTTGACATCTCCATATAGTGCCCTGTGTATTCATATTTATCGTATATTTTGACAGCTGATGCCCAAAACGAGCCTCTGCTCTGTCTGAACAATGCCCTTCCCATGGAGGCACAGGATTAGGGCTTCTAAAATAGGATAGTAATATAAATGACAGATTGCTAACATGAAATAACGAAGAAGAGTTTTAGAAGAAAATTGTGGATATCCATATTTTGGATCCATATGTTGTTTCAGAGTACCCTAATTTTAAAGACACATGAGAGTGGCAAGAGGTGCAGGAGCGAATGACCAGAGACTGGTGTGGCACTGAGCAGCGGAGCCACGTTGTCTGCTCACAGGTGACCGAGGATTTCCATAGGAAGAATGGTATCAGTAGCCAAATGGAGATAGAACTAAGTAGGGGAAAAGAGCAGAATCTTTAGTAAATTGTGTAGGAGAAATTCCCAAAGACATTAAAAAACTAGCAGTTAAAGGCAAATGAAAATGTGACAGTTGCAAAATGCAAGAAAAGAAACCAAAGAGGAGATGATAAAAGCAGAAAGCTGAAGCATGATGAAGACCATAGAATGTGCTGGGTTGGAAGGGACCTTTAAAGGCCATCTCATCCAACCCCCTGCAGGGAGCAGGGACATCTTCAACTAGATCAGGTCGCTCACAGCCTCATGCAGCCTAGCCTTGGATGTCTCCAGGGATGGGGCCTCCACCCCCTCTCTGGGCAACCTGTTCCAAGATGTAATACATCAACATTTTTCACATAAAAATGTTTTAAGGAAGACCTGGAAAAACTCATAGAATCACAGAACCATAGGGTTGGCAGGGACCTCTGAAGATCATCCCGTCCAGCCCCCGGCCAGAGCAGGGTCACCCAGAGCAGGTGGCACAGGAACGCGTCCAGGCGGGGTTGGGATGTCTCCAGAGACGGAGACTCCCCCACCTCTCTGGGCAGCCTGGGCCAGGGCTCTGCCACCCTCACAGCAAAGAAGTTCCTCCTCGTGTTGAGATGGAACTTCCCATGGTCAAGTTTGTGCCCGTTACCCCTCGTCCTGTCCCCAGGCACCACTGAGAAGAGTCTGGCCCCATCCTCCTGACACCCCCCCTTTCAGTATTTATAAGTGTTGATAAGATCCCCCCTCAGACGTCTTTTTCCAGACTGAAGAGACCCAAATCCCTCAGCCTTTCCTCTTCAGAGAGGTGTTCCAGTCCCCTCATCATCTTGGTAGCCCTTTGCTGTCCCCTCTCCAGCAGTTCCATGTCCTTCTGGCCCCGGGGAGCCCAGAACTGGCCCCAGTGCTCCAGCTGTGGCCTCCCCAGGGCAGAGCAGAGGGGGAGGATGACCTCCCTCCACCTGCTGGCCACGCTCTTCTTGCTGCCCCCCAGGATGCCATTGGCCTTCTTGGCCACAAGGGCCCATCGCTGGCTCATGGCCATCCTGTTGTCCCCCAGGACTCCCAGGTCTCTTTCAGCTGAGCTGCTCTCCAGCAGGTCACCCCCAACCTGTCCTGGTGCAGGGGGTTATTCCTCCCCAGGGGCAGCACCCTGCACTTGCCCTTGTTGAATTTCATAAGGTTCCTCTCTGCCCAACTCTCCAGCCTGTCCAGGTCTCTCTGGATGGTGGCACAGCCTTCTGGGGTGTAAAATGTAAATCCAGTGTTCAAATCTCTGGCTAAAACAAAGCTAATGTTGGAGGAGAAGTGCTCTGAAGAACTTGCCGTGACTATAAAGGCAAAGCTCTATGAAGTATTCTTTTACACGTGGTACTATTGGCTACATCTGTACACAAGACATACTGCTACAGGTCTTGTTTTGTCCCAGTGGACAGAGGCCAGCCATACGGATGTCTACATCCACCACTTCCAAATTCTATTACTCCCGTGTAAAATACACACGATAGTGTTAGCTATGAGATAAATCTGCTTAATTGAGCAATACATACCACAAAAGCCAAATACTCCAAGTACTGCATTCCTTTTAAAGCTGTATGTAATTTTACCCCAGAAATCATGTCTGGTACATAACGTATATCCCAAGCTCCAGGTTTCAACTTTCAGATTTTTCCATGGAAACTATTCAAATGAGCGGAAAGAGAATTCGTCCAGGCGATCACCATCCTTAGCTACAAACCAAGGAATAGTGGCCTGCTTAGGTGGCAGGTTGGAGCAGGAATCTCTGCTTTCCTGTCGACCAAAGCAGGAACCTGATCTCCTTGGTCTAAACTAAGAGTTGTCAACATACCCAAATACTCTCTGGCCCTGTCTTCTGCTGCCAAATCTCTAAACAAAACCTGGTCTCTGGGACTAAACACATTCTGCTCCATCAGTGCAGTGGAATGCTGCTTTACAGCCTGTGATCCACGGACCACCTGGGGCTGACGGACTATGCCCATGGCATCAGCAGGTCATGATGAACGAAGCAACCTGGCAGGTGCTACACAGCAGCGCGTAGAACCACCTTTTCAAATAATCTATGTTCCACTGGAAACTTAGGGACCAGCAAAACAGAAAAGACGGAATCGCATTGCAGAATTTGTATCCGGAAAAGAAATGATGGGCTTAAAAACTGACGGAACACCAAGATGCTCCATGGTGCCAAGTCAGATGATGGCTCTGACCAGGGCACGGAAAACACGAGTGAGCGTATCACAAGACCCAGCCTGAGCTGTGTGAAGACTCTGCTGAGTGGCAGCTTCACATCTTCCTGTACTCTGTAAAAACGCTTCACAGAATTACTGCGTTACGCTCGCCCAGCCATCACAGACAGGAATTAACGCACCAGGGCAGCATGGACTGAAATACCTCTGCAGAGCCTTCCTTCGGAACATGCTTCCAGATGGTTTTCGCTCCTACAAGTGCCTCTGAGAGGGCACCCGTCTCCCTAACCAGAGTGATGACGTCTACAGCAGCTCGTAGCTCCTTTCCCTTTCTTTAAAGCAAGCAACAGAGAATCTAAATAGTTTACAACTGGCTTTAAGGATCAGGTTCACAATCAGAAGAGTCTTTTTAATGACAGCCTACAGCTCGGGCAGCGCAGGAAATCACCTACTGCTGGTACAGGAGATTTTAATGCTACATTTTTCTTATTAAGCCTTTTGTTTACCTACTGACAAGCCAAGGACAATGCAGACCTCCATGAAAATGTCCAGACTCCCTAAAGCAAAAACTGAAAAAAATGTTGGCTCCTGAGTGATCATAAACACATTGTCTCAAAATCACAGGAAAGACAAAAGGGAGGGTGGTTTCTCTATGGATGCCAGGAACATGGTCCGAGCGGCAAAGCACAGACTGAATCGAAAGCATGAATTCAGGAGAATTCTAAAATAATTCTGAGTGTCTGTAAACTTATATTACAATTCTTACTGGAAGCTAGAATTCACAGAAACCTGGGGATGCACAGAAAGAAGGAAAAATGTGAAAGTAAGGCAATTCTGCTTCTGGAAAGAAGGTTTCCCCTGTGCTTCAGGAAAGGCAGAGGAATGGCAACGCAACCCGGCCAGAGACTGAAAATCCTGCCCAGGCACTGACCTGCCCCTCTGGAAGCGCTGGGGGGCTGGAGGGCCCTGGGGGGGTGGTGAGCCCCCGGCCCAGGCTGCCCAGAGAAGCTGTGGCTGCCCCATCCCTGGAGGGGTTCAAGGCCAGGTTGGACGGGGCTTGGAGCCACCTGGGCTGGTGGGAGGTGTCCCTGCCCAGGGCAGGGGGTGGCACTGGGGGGGCTTTAAGGTCCCTTCCCACCCAAACCACTCTGTGATAACTTCTGAGGAAACCCGCTTCGTCCTTTCAAGAAACGTGAAAAAGGCAAAAAATAAAAACGGCATCATCACCACAGTTCTGTGGGGGTTTTGAAGGTGATTTTGTTTTTCTTTTTTCCCAAGGAAAGCCAAAAAGGAATCCCAGTGCGAGGCTCTGTCTGTCCTTGTGAAAAGTAAAAGGCTGCCCCCGGGTGAGGCGGCTTCGCAGCTGCTAAACACAGACTTTGCCATTTTAGGAAAGGCAGAAATTCTCAATCCCACTCAGAAATTGTTGAAATTATTTTGATCTTCTGGGAAAGTAAAAGATTTATTTGTCACAGAAGGTGTCCAAAGCCTGAGTTATAATACCTGACTGAAGAACAATTACAAATGTTATGGAACGTTTTTGAATCGGGCACTCCTGAAGAGGCACCGCATTCTCCCCGTCACGCACGTTTGGCTTTTTTAAACTGTTGTGTTTCAGGTAAGGTACAATCCTTGCCCTAGAGAGCCTACGAGCTAGCCAAGTATCTCTGCAAACATTAACACAAGCTTAAGATAACAGCCACGGCAAGTTTAAAAGCCAGATATTCTGTTCTATATTTTCCCTTTGTTATAAAAGGGAGAGGAAAACAGAACCAGCCTGAAGGCTTCTTCCTCTTGTAGTTACAAAGGATCCTATTTCTACAAAAGCAGAACTGAAGAGATCAGAATGCCGGCACAAAAGCATACCGCTATTATGCTGTGAATTAGCATGCAAGCTGAGATGATGGCTCTCCAAAATAACGTGCTGGCCTATTTGTTTAGATCAATACTGGCAATCCATGGAGTTTATTTGATGCCTCGAGAAAGAAAATATGTGATTTTTTTACCTGTAAATGCTGTTTCACCAATAAAACAAGCTCAGTTCAGAGCTTAATTGCTTTTGCTTATATCACAGTTGAAAAGACAACCAAGGAAATTGCAGGATTATTTTTTTTTTTTTTTTTAAAAGGTGTCAACTGAAGTGTTCAAGTGCCTCTGAAGTAACTCAGCGGTGATTGCCAGAGTAATTAATGAGAATATGTGCAAGCTGTGGAGGAGACAAACATCTGGCTGGGAGGAAAGGTTAGGGAACAAAAGCACTGTGCTCTGACAAGCTGCAATCCAGAAGAAACGAATTTGTGGTGGAAATCAACAACTGACTCCAGAACAAGACTACGGAACGCTACGTGGCAATGTGCCCAAGGTAGCAGTAGCAAAACACAAACTTAAAGGACGATCTTTACGGACGGAGCCCGTTTTTACCAGATAGACATTCTTTGCAGACTGGTGGTGGTGGTGGAGAACTTCAAGGAATGACTTCATGGGATTTTCATTGCAGTTACGCCGAGAATCACAAAATCATGAACGGCTGAGGCTGGAAGGGACCTTTGCAGACCTGCTCAAAGCAGGGTCATCCCCAGCTGCTGCTCGGGCCAGTGTCCCGCTAGGTCGCTGAGAAGACTGGAGTGGTGTCGTCTTTACTGCTTCCCACCAGTTTTATTTAAACATATTGATAAGGTCCCCCGAGCCTTCTCCTCCCGGGGCTCAGCAGTGCCCCCTCCCTCAGCCTGCCCTCGTGCCACATGTCCTGCAGTCCCTTCATCAGCTTTGTGGCCCTTTGCTGGACTCACTCCAGTAAGTCCACGTCTCCCTTGTACTGGAGAGCCCAGCGCTGGACACTATTCCAGATCTGGTCTCACCAGCGCTGAGCAGAGGGCAACAACCGTCTCCCTCGACCCGCCGGCTATGCTCTTCCTAACACAGCCCAGCACACCGCTGGCCTTTTCTGCTTCGAGATGATGTCCAACTTGGCGTCTACCAGGAGCCCCAAGTCCTTTTCTGCCCAACTGTTTTCCAGCCAGTCAGCCCCCGCTGTGCACTGGCGCATGGGGTTATTCCTTCCCAGGCATTGGACTCTGCACTTCCCAGTGCTGAACTTTGTAAGTCTCATGAGGAAAGAGGCAAAATTCTTTTTAATCACATACTCGTGAATCTGCACTGGGAGAATCATCTTATACCTGTGGGGATACCCAACTACAGCCTTGCAAATCTGTTCTGAAGAAAGAGTTCAGCACCTCTAGTAAAGCATCTACAGTGAAAACAAAAATAAAACACCCCTGTGTGACGCCAGAAAGTGAAGTTTACCTTGAGCAGGGAGGTTGTCTGTAACGAGCTGTCCTTTTGCCCAAGTTTTGCCTCTGAACCTGAAGGATCCGCCTTTATAATTTGCACTGGTAAAGGTGGGAAGGCTGCACAGTTCTCACGCGTTCTAGCGCCAGACCACAAGACGACAGAGGTGCGTCCGCTAGAGAGGTCTCGGCAGCAGCCCGAGCAAAGCTGGCCGCGGGGTGGGTGTCAGAGCTCCTCTCCCTGTTGAGACCGCTCCTGATTCCAGTGCACACTGGATGCGAGAACCTGTCACTAAGAAATCGTGTAGTGCTGAAACCTCGGTGCCAGCTGTAGCTTGACATTTGAAAACTGACCACACCAAACTCATTAAGGACCGAAATCAGTGTCTGAAACTTAAGTGTTGTTAAAAAAGGTGGAGGAAACAACTCCAGTATTTCGTCTGGGAACCTAATGCCTCAGATTTCAGCTCCAAGGTCAACACAGGGAGATGTTTTTGCTTATGTTCTGGAAAATTTTAAGTTGAATCACAGAATGTTCATGGTTGGAAAGGACCTTTGAGATCATCGAGTCCAACCAAACCCCCTACAACCTCTGCCACTAGAGCATGCCCTGAAGTGCCACATCCAGACGGTTCTTAAACACCTCTAGGGATGGGGCCTCACCCCCCCCCCTGGGCAGGCTGTCCCAGGGCCTGACCACTCTCTCAGTCACGTCATTCCTCCTCATATCTAACCGAAACCTCCCCTGCCGCAGCTTCAGCCCATCTCCTCTGCTCCTGTCATTCTTCACCTGGGAGAAGAGGCCACCACCCACCTCTCTGCACCCTCCTTTCAGGGAGTTGGAGAGGGCAAGGAGGTCTCCCCTCAGCCTCCTCTTCTCCAAGCTGAACATGCCCAGCTCCCTCAGCCTCTCCTCACACGACCTGCTCTCCAGAGCCCTCACCAGCCTGGTAGCTCTCCTCTGGACACGCTCCAGCACCTCAATGTCCCTCTCGTACAGCGGGGCCCAGAACTGAACACAGCACTCGAGGGGAGGCCTCACCAGTGCCCAGTACAGAGGCACCATCCCTTCCCTGCTCCTGCTGGCCACGCTGTTCCTGAGACAGGCCAGAATGCTCTTGGCCTTCTTGGCCACCTGGGCACGCTGCTGGCTCAAGGAGACAGGCAGCGTCTCCTTGAAAGGAGAAAGGCATTCCTGTAACCTCCTACAAGCATACATTTCAAGAAAACTTATGGTTTTCTAATACATGCAGATACTAAAACAGGCACAACCCTTACATAGCAACTTTGGATTAATTTAGTCACAGAATCCACAGCGGTAGCCACAGTCAGCAAAAGCTTCACATCTTCCATCCCCTCCTTTTTGAAGATTGAAAATGACTATTTAATAGGAGATATTCAATGAATATCCACAGCGACAATGAACTCTCACGTACGTGCTGTCCCAGACTTTAAACTACGGGCACATCCGTAACCAGAGCTGTGTCTTCCCTCAACATTTCTCTTCCCATCGCACGTCCCAGTAATCCCAAGCTCATTCCTTCTACTGTCCCCATCCTTCCCATTTGCTGTTTTTACCTTCCCATGGTCAGGCCCAACACCAAACCTCCCTGAACTCCTTTTAGTGCAGGGACTAACCCCGACCTGATGTGAGCCGGCTCGGGCTCCCCACATCCCCCTGGACATCAGCCACAACCATTGCTGTGCGGCACTTGTGAGCAGGGGAACTGATCCCGACTCGGGAGCAAAAAGCCCACTTCTTTTTTCTAAGGGAAAAAAAAAAATAGTAGTTAAAGGGCAGGAACACGCACAAATCATCGATGGTAACACAGCTCAGCAAGCAGGTTGGGAGGCAGCTGCAGAAGAGGCTGATCAGAATGAGAAACATAATTTTAATGCCACAAACATTAAAAATTATCCTATCACGTTATCTGAATGCGAAACCTATGTGTAACAAGACTCCTATGTGTAACATAGGATCAAATCTGGGGACCGACTGGCAGAGCAGATGGATGGGGAGAATCTCTGGCTGCTCGGAAGAAAGTGCCAGAAAAAGGGACGCTCGTGCAACTGGTCCCAGTGAAGATGGTGAGACCGGGATGCGCATAGCCCAGAGCAGCCACAGCGCTCAGTGAGGGCAGCAGCTGTCCGGTAATACAGGAATGCATGCACTATCTATGAGGATTACTATCCTGGGCGTCTAGTAATTTCCTCCAGGTACTTCCAAGCAGACGATAAGACCCAACTATGGATCATCTCCAGATCTTTCCACCATTTCACTTCTGCCCAAACACGATGTTTAAACATTTTACCCTTACCTAAGCTCTGTGCTATTCGATCCTGACCTGTAACTCATACTAACATTGCTACTGCCTGTTTCCTTACTGTATTTAGTCCCTGCTGTGTGCTTTTCTGGAGGTACAGCTTTATGAGGATAAGAGGATAAAGGAAGAGGCAGAAAGCAAGAGGTCGCTGCTGCCCTTCTACTGGTGCAACCTGTCGCACGAGGACGGGAAAGACACCGCAGTGCTGCAGTTTACCTGGTATTTTAACTAGATCAACCTCCCCACCGTTTTTTAAGTTTCCCCATAAGATTTGTCTCCATGAATTTGCTCCCCTCAAAACTGTTTTTAAAAAATGTGGGCTTTTTTCGATGAGACCGACAGGAAACATCTGTAAACACAGAGAGCAATTGGTAAATGCACCTTCTCTTCTGCTGCAACAAAGAACAGGCCCGTTGAGCATCTCGGCTCCGGTTTTCTTCAGTGCTGAACAAATGCAGATTAAATTCACAACCAGATACGCTTTGCAAAAGGATCAAGAGAAGACAATGAAACAAATGCCAAGAATTTGGCACATCAGAATCACAGCAGTACTTCGCCATGGCACAGGAAGAAATGTCAAGAAAGAGAGGACGGAATATACATCACGAAAACTTAGCTAGAGACAGCCTGCCAAGCTCTGCCTGTGAACAGACAGGGAAAAGCAGGAGTCTGGAGTTTATCTGCCTGCATCTTAAAAGGAAGAAGTCTTTACACCTTGAAATGACTACAGACGCGTTAAGCGGAAGAAGAGGTAACAACCAGTAGGGCAGGGGTTGGGAAGGATCATAACATGATTTTACTCTGTGGTGAAGGAAACAAAAGATGAAGTTTAGTTTATGGATGAAGAAAAAAAAAAAAAAGAAGGTTTTTTTTTTTACTAGAAGTCACATACAAAATGTCATACACATAAACCGTGTGCAACTGTAAAAGAAATTAAACAGGCCATCTTTTTGGCCTCTAAAAATACCAAGTAATTTCGATACACTTTCACAACCTTCTGCAGGAAACCTCTTTGCTTCCCTGAACTCCACAAAGCCCTCTCAGCCAGCTGACTCTTTCATCGCCCTCTCTCACTGTTAATCTTCAGTTTTCCATCCCTTATTGCTCCTGAAAGACTTTCCACGCGCAGCAAACCCAGGAAATTTTAGCTAAATAAAGGTCTGGAAGTGAAAGGAGCTCGGCGTTCACCCCCCGTAGTGAGCACTGGTGACTCATGGGCTCAAATGCTACTCAAGACAGACGTTTGACTGGGTACCAAAATCTTTGGGAGTTAGTTAGCACTTGAAAGCATATGTTAAAGCATAGTTCAAGTGAAGTTTTTTAATAAAGTTTCAGAATAAACATGAACATTTACAGAATATTGCTTTTCTGCTGCTCGCTTTTTCATCTTCCACTAACGATGCTAGAGCTCTAAAAGTGATCCTGTTTTGCAGCATTTCATAAAGAATGGGTCTTCATCCCAGAAGTGTTTTCACTCTAACAAAAGTCTGGCCTTAACTGCTCTGGGACTAAGAGCGTTACAGTGGAAACGATGAAGGCATTAAGTGCTTCGTTACGTGAGAAGGAACAGATATTTACATATGTTGAACAGAACCCCTGCTCTGACCAGATGTTTCAAACAGGAAAATATTCCATTTACCATTTTCGACATGGGCGAGTCTGTGCATGAGAGGCAGCCACACAAGGCACTGAGGAGGCGGATCAGCCATCAGTGTGTCTAAAAACATGTTTAGCGTGATCTTTTTCTGCAAAGAAAAGAGAAATACAACTTAATTATAAGAAAAATTTCAATTTTCTATACCAAAACCTACTTCAGCCTTAAAATCTCTCTATGACTCAACTTCTGTATAACCGGACTATTTCATATGCTATAAAGAGATCCAAATCACAGCTTTGCTCAGGGAGTTCCAATCTGCATTAGGCAAACAGTAACACCACAAAGAAGGCATTAGCATAGACACGATACGATCATACAAAAATAAATGATTAACAGATGAACAGAAAACTGCAAGAAATGGAAGACAGGATTGGTTCCTGAGTTAAAGATTCCTATTTTGAAGAGGGATACACCAAACGTGAGCGGAGGTTATTTAACAACAGAGGAAACGGTATTTCAAACATACAGACGGCACTGAAAAAAGCAGACGCACATAACAGTAATTACAAACAATATTCATACACGCTCTACACAGTGATTTATTCTTTTAAAGGCAAAATAAGGAAAAAAGAGGTAAGGGGAGAACTAGATTTAAGATTTTAAACAACTGTCAAAACTGAAATTGAAATGAAATCATTAGGAGAAGGAAGTCAGGCGTGTTAAGAGTAATATTTTCTAAGGTTTCAAATTCAAGGGAGAAAGAGAAAACTTCTGCTGCAAATACAAACAGATGGAGATAACTGGTAAGAAAACCAGCTAAGGATATTACGGATCCGAAGACAGACTCTGGATGCTCAGGATCTTCTCCTGGGCAGGAGAGCAGCTGCCCCGGTGGCACCTTCTCCTCCTGGTGGCATATGGCAGCGTTACTGCAGGGAGCAGCCCCAGGGAGGGCGCGCAGAGCCAGAGGGAACACCAGGCCGCTTCCCTCCGAGCCGACGAAGGAACCGCAGCTTTCACCACCAGCTCTCGCGCCAAAAAATAAGGTGGTTTTTGTTTGCGGGTTTTCTTTCGGTTGTGGGTTGTTTGGGTTTGGTTTTGTATTTAATTAAAGTTTATATTTAGAGCATCGATATTTTTGTGATTAGTGGTGAATATATACAGAATCACAGGATCTTCAGAGTTGGAAGGGACCTCTAGAGATCATCCAGTCCCACTCCCCTGCCAGAGCAGGATTGCCCAGAGCACATCACTCAGGAATGCATCCAGGCGGGTCTTGAAAGTCTCCAGAGAAGGGACTCCACACCCTCCCTGGGCAGCCTGTGCCAGGGCTCTGTCACCCTCACCGTAAAGAAGTTCTTCCGTGTGATTGAACGGAACTTCCCGTGTTCCAACTTGTGCCCATTGCCCCTCGTCCTGTCACTGGGAACCACTGAAAAGAGTCTGGCTCCATCCTCCTTCAGCCCACCCTTTAGATACTTGTAAACATTAATCAGGTCTCCCCTCAGCCTTCTCTTCTCCAGGCTAAAGAGTCCCAGCTCCTTCAGCCTTTCCTCATAAGGGAGATGCTCCAGTCCCTCCACCATCCTCGTTGCCCTTCGCTGGACTCGCNGTTGAACCTCATGAGGTTCTTCTCTGCCCAGCTCTCCAGCCTGTCCAGGTCACGCTGGATGGCGGCACGGCCCTCTGGGGTGTCAGCCACCCCTCCCAGTTTGGTATCATCAGCAAATTTGCTGAGGATACACTCTGTCCCCTCATCCAGGTCATTAATGAATATACTGAACAAAACTGGGCCGAGTATTGACCCCTGGGGGACACCGCTGGTTACTGGCCTCCAACTAGACTCTGTGCCGCTGATCACGACCCTCTGAGTCCTGTCACACAGCCAGCTCTCAATCCACCTCGCTGTCACCTCATCTAATACCTCTACAGCTAACTACCCTGGAGAGATAATATGGAATTATAATTATCTATCACAGTTATCATTAAGGAATTATAACGAGGGGCAATGGTTTAAACTAGAGCAGGGCAGGTTTAGATGAGACATTAGGAAGAAGTTCTTCCCAATGAGGGTGGTGAGACACCGGCCCAGGTTGCCCAGAGAGGGGGTGGAGGCCCCATCCCTGGAGACATCCAAGGCCAGGCTGGATGAGGCTCTGAGCAACCTGATCTAGTTGTGGATGTCCCTGCTCCCTGCAGGGGGTTGGATGAGATGGCCTTTAGAGGTCCCTTCCAACCCAAAATACGACGAAATATTTAATGTTATGTCTTCCAACTTTTAAAATGGGTCCTTGTTCTGGTCTCGCTGCTTAATAAATGAAAAGCTTCTCCTGAATACTGAGCTG
This sequence comes from Rynchops niger, assembly GCA_013400035.1. NCBI lineage: Eukaryota > Metazoa > Chordata > Aves > Charadriiformes > Laridae > Rynchops > Rynchops niger. The sequence goes on along the minus strand of VXBH01002530.1, from coordinate 28,436 downwards.
CTGCCACAAGAGAGGCCAAGAACTCCCTTTGCCAGGTACGGCACCGGAGGCCCTGCCTGGAGAAGCCCAAATGCCTGGCGCTGGCCTGGCCACCCCAGCCTTCCTCCTCCTCACAGCCACCTCCTCCCTGTCACAGCCATCCTGCCTTCTCCTCTGTGGGTGAAGAAATCCAAAATCTATTAACAAATGCGCATCTCGGTAAGGCCACAAAGACTCTAAACACGCTGAGCCAAGCCTCCTGCTAGAAGGATAACCACAGTTTGTACCTGGGAATGAACTGACTGCGGTACCCGACGTCCGAGACCAGAAGGGGCTGCTCGGAACCACTGGGCTCATGATGTGAAATGGCAGCATCGCCTGTAATTGATGTGCAGATTGGATGTTTCGAATCTTAACATAATTACCTCGTTGCGTACTTGTATAGGTATTGTACGACTTCAGAAAAATGCCTCTGAGGTTCCCAATTTTACCTTGGCCCTCATCTCTCAAACTGCTTCATATACAGGAGTATGAAGCTTACTCCAAATACTAAATACTGCACACAGCAGACAAGTTTCCTGGAGATAAGACTCGGGATCCATCAGACATCACACCATTTTTAAACAGCGTAAAAAGGAGGAACCTGGGAACTACCAGTCAGCCTCACCTCCATGCCTCTGAGGATCGTGGAGCAGATCCTCCTAGAAGCTGGTTTAAGGCACATGGAGGACAGGGAGGTGATCCAAGACAGCCAGGATGGCTTCACCAAGGGCAACTCATGCCTGACTAATGTAGTGGCCTTCTATGACGTGACTGCACCAGTGGACAAGAGCAGAGCTATGGACGTCATGTACCTGGACTTTTGTAAGGCCTTTCATGCAATTCACCACAACATTCTGGCCACTGAATTGGGCAGAGATAAGTTTGATGGATGGACTGTTAGAGGGATAAGGAATTGGCTGGATGGCTGTGCCAAAGAGTTAGAGTCAGTGGCTCAACATCCAAGTGGAAGCCAGTAATGAGTGGTGTCCCTCAAAGGTCTGTACTGGGACCCACAGTAATATCTTCAACAATGACACGGACAGTGGGATTGAGGGCACCCTCCAGAGGTTTCCAGACAGCACCACGCTGAGTGGGGCCGTGACACGTCTGAGGGACGGGATGCCATCCAGAGGGACCTGGACAGGCTGGAGAAGTGGGTCCCTGTGAACCTCATGAGGTCCAACAAGGACAAGTGCAGGGTCCTGCCCCCAAGTCAGGGCAATCCCCGGAGCCAGCCCAGGCTGGGGGTGGAGGGATGGAGAGCAGCCCTGAGAGAAGGGCTTGGGGGTGCTGGTGGACAAAAAATTGGACAAGAGCCAGCCATGGGCACTTGCAGCCCAGAAAGCCAGCTGCATCCTGGGCTGCATCAAAAGAAGCATGGCCAGCAGGGCGAGGGAGGGAATTCTGCCCCTCTGCTCTCCTGAGACTCCACCTGATGTATGCTGTCCAGCTCTGGGGCCCATAGAATCACAGAATCTTCATGGTTGGAAGGGACCTTTGAGATCATCGAGTCCAACCATACACGCACAAAAAAAACCCCTACAATCTCTGTCACTAGAGCATGCACGGCACAAGACAGACAGGGACCTGTCGGAGCAGGTCCAGAGGAGGCCACAACAATGGTCAGAGGGCTGAAACACATCTGCTATGGAGAAAGTTGTTCAGCCTGGAAAAGAGAAGGCACACGGGAAGTGTGCACAGTCAGGCTGGACGGGGCTTTGAGCAGCCTGATCTAGTGAAAGACATCCCTGCCCATGGCAAAGGGTTTGGACTAGATGACCTTCAGAGGTGCCTTCCAACCCAAACCATTCTATGGCTCTATGACTAGACAGTGACATACGAGACGCACCGTGGCAGAGGAACCTAAGCTTCTTTCTGCTATAGACAAGGATGTTCCTCAAACCAAAAAAATGGTTCCCTTTAAGCAGTGAGAACCATCTGAGTTTTCAAAGCCCATTACAGAGTGATGCAACTTCCATGTACTTCACAAGAGGGCAGCAGGGACACGGGCTTTGGGTTTTTTTCAGCGTTACAGGTAGGAAATTTTGCAACCAACCTGACCAAAAAGAATCAGGCAGCATTATCACTGCTACAGCCTGTCTGTCTGGATACAGGCATTCTCAGTGATGGCTGAGTTGACAGGAAAGCAAACAGCAGCCTCCTGGAAACGATGAATGTGTCAGAGAAGGAGCCTCGATAAAGCCCTTTCTTGTAGCTGGTCGAACATCTCCTACTGGGTTCAGACCCCAACCATGGAGCAACCACAAAAACATCACTCAGTCACCATTTGCGATGCAAAACAAAGAAATAATCTGCCAGCAGGTTCCAAACTCCAAGCACTTAAACTGAAAGTAAATGTGAAGGCACAACCAGTCATGAGGGTCAAACACTCCCCAGGAGAACAAACATTTCCGCCCAGATACTTTCTGTAACCACCTGCTCACTCTCTACCCTATTTTAGTAATTGTTTTTACTAATTGCTGTTAGCATACCTACTTGTCTTTATAGCTCTGTAGGCTCAGATCTTCTTGCAGGTGGGTGCAGTGGCAGGTTAGAGCAATGCTAGTCTTCTATTTAGAGTATCACAGGCTTGCTTCAAGCAAAAACTCAGCCGGTTTTATTGCTACACTGCCAACGCGCTTGTTCCAACAAGACGTTACTGCACCTATTTCCCCACAAAATACTGGCACAAACCCACATCACCGGAGCCAACACAAAGATTTTAACTCTGCAGTGATCAAACCAAGTTATGCTGATCGCAGCAGCTGGGTGTCAGACACGGCCCAGATCCCCAGCTGTCCTGCATCTGATGCTTAAACTGCAGCCCTCAGAGCATGCTCACACCTCCCTTTATACACAAGAGCACCCTGCCCTTAATGAATATATCCTTGTTACTGGCCTTAACACGACTGCACACCCTGACCATCCCTCTGACACTGTCAAGCCCGTGCGGGCAGTTCAGCTCAGACCAAGGCAGGCGATGCTTTAGCAGAGCTTTCGTGTGAGCGAGGTATGGACAAATTGATGCCCGCTTCTGCACTTGGTGCTGCCGAGTTTCAGCAGAATAACCTGCAGTTCGACCCTACAGAAGCCAAGCGCCCAAGACTCGGAAGTGAACTTCTCAGCTCAGTCAAAACACTGCAATTCAACCGCTCTGTAAATGAGATACGACGTGGACACACCTCTGCAGTGACAGGACAGGCTGTGCCATAAACACAGACAGATTCTGATGAAGGCAGAGAATGGCACGGTGATGCAGCATCTCCACGACAAACAGATGGGACTGTGGCCAAGTGAACATAAGTCTTAAGAAAAGTACGACATGATATCTTACATCTGTGGAAGCCCCCACTTGACCTAGAATACTAAATTATTACTGGAAGCTCTTTACACATCTGGAAGCCATCACAAAGAATGCAGCTCTCGCCAGAAGCATCCCAATGAATTCCATTTTGCGTGGGCAACAAGTTTGAATTATTCCATCTGCAACCCAAGAAATGAAGCAGAGTTGTGGAGTGTACACAGCCACTGACACTTCTTTGCCTATCTGCCCTTTCGCCACTTCGACAGCAGTAAATTATTAGCCTTTTGCACCTCAAAGAAGAGGCTCCCAGAACCAGGACCTCCATGCACAGCCAGGAACCACAGCTGGCCAGGAAGGATTTCTCTCTTGGTAGTTTAAGTAACACGAGGGAATGTTCCTGGCACTAAAACTCCATCATGCATGCTTTTATGCTATTAAACCCGTGCCTGGTTCAACCGCTCAATCTCCCAAATGATTCCAACATCCAGATCAGGTGTTAACATCAGCTAGGAATCATTTTTAATAACCAGTTTCCATGTAACCACCCTGCTTGAGGGAATAAGAGAGTTCAACAGCATGGCTGTGGTTAGACTATTCCAGTTGGCCTCAGGAGCCCAGAACAGCTCACGGCACAGTTGAGTGAACCAGCACAGATGTAGCTTACGTGTCCATCGTGTAAACCCCAACGTCTGAAACCCTACAGCTTTACCAGTGCCACCTGGAGAGAACTTCAGCAAAACGATAGGCTGTAACAGGAGAATATCATGGAAGTACCTCTCGGAAGCTTATTTCCAAAGCCAGAAGGCATAAGAAAATGAAATGAAATGAAATCTCAGACAGGTTATTCATCTACTTCCCAGGTTTCAGTGTTTTCAAATAAATGAAAGAAGTGTCTTGGGGTACAGTGTATATCTGGATTAATTAAAAAAAAACATTACTGCTCTCTACAAACCTGGCCTTACACTAGGGATTGTGTTTTGCTGAATTAAATTAGAGCAAAGGAATTTCTAAAAGTGAATCAATACGAAACAATTAACCTTCTTGTTCACGGGAGACAAAGGTAGAGGCCTAAGATGTGCTGCAGGCGAGCCACGTGCAAATCTTAGAACCATAGAAGTGCCCAGGTTGGAAGGGACCTTTCAGACCATTGAGTCCAACCCTTAACCCAACACTGCCAAGGCCACCACTACCCCATGTCCCTCAGCACCGCGTCTGCCCGGCTTTTCCATCCCTCCAGGGATGGCGACTCCACCACTGCCCTGGGCAGCCTCTTCCAACGCTTCACAACCCTTCCCATGAGGAAATTGTTCCCAATATCCATCCTAAACCTCCCCTGGCGCAACCTGAGGCCATTCCTCTTGTGCCATGGCCTGTTCCTTGGGAGAAGAGCCCGACCCCCCCTGGCTGCCCCCTCCTTTCAGGGAGCTGTAGAGAGTGAGAAGGTCTCCCCTCAGCCCCCTTGTCTCCAGGCTGAACACCCCCAGCTCCCTCAGCCGCTCCTCACCAGACTTGTGCTCCAGACCCCTCACCAGCTCCGTTGCCCTTCTCTGGACACGCTCCAGCCCCTCCAGGTCTTTCTTGGCGTGAGGGGCCCAAACCTGGGCACAGCCCTCGAGGTGGGGCCTCACCAGTGGCCTGCTTGGCCACCTGGGCACACTGCTGGCTCCCATTCACGGGCAGTTACTACACCTGACTTGGCTACCATGGCGAGATTTGCATCAAGTATCTTCGTCACTTCAGTCAACTGTCCAAGTCGCGCTACCTACACCAACCTCTCTTCATGGGCCAGAGAGAAATGGTCACTTCCAGAGTCTCAGCTTCTGAACAAAATAAAACCCCCATCCCCACTCCCTCTGCAGAGAGTGGAAAGAGCACGTAGAATCCAACGTCCGACTTTTCTAGCTCTGAAGTGATGCTGAGGTTTTACAGTCAACAGTGGTGCCACTTACATGAAATTGGATTTGATGGGATGAGTTTCCCTACGTGTACAAATGCACTGACATAACAGAAAGGGTGACATGTCTGTGGAAACTAGGACAGCCCACAAATGCCTCAGCCGGTATGGAAACAGGAAAAAAATATATTTATTTATTAAACAAAACTCTGCCCTCAGTAACAGATGAGCTGGAGCCCTCATTGTTTCCTAAATCCTAAAAGGCTGTTTCCTACTGCATTGTATTTCAAACATACTAATTGCTAATTAACTGAAATTCAGCAAAAGTGACTATAAATTCTAAATCTAAATACTTCAGAAATATTTCTTCCAGAACATAATCATGACCAGAGTCTAAACATTTCATTTTAGGCCTAAGATTATCTAGGTTCAAGTTTACAGTTGAATTAAGGATTATTTATACTATTTACATTATCTCAAATTAGAAACAAATCCTTGGAACAATTAAATTACAACTAAAATGTATGAAGAAATATAAAGCTCTTTTAAGATCATTACTACAACATCTGCTCCAAACATTACATGTAATGGAAATATTTTGGAAAAAGCAGCTATACCAATAACCAACAGTGAAACAGATTTAAAAACAAACGCTGGGGACAGAACGTGTGTTTTGTACAGACCAACCAGCTAGCAAGTGATTTGTTGAAATGAATACTCTTAACACACTGAGAAAGCTTCAAAAAAAAAAAAAATCATCAAGGGAAATCGGTAAAAGCGCTGTGTTTCATGTTTTAGAAAAGAAACAGGTCATCCTTGCCGTTCTTCTGATGGAACGGAGTGTCCCTTCAAGGGGGTGGAACAAATTAAAATCGTACAAAGTCCTTTAACTGCTCAAGACCTAGATGCGTTATTTTAAATTATTCAGGCTTTCTTAAAAGTGTTTAAGTCAGATAGTGTATACTATCGACCCCCCGCCCTCCCGACCCCATACCAACTACAGCCAAGGCCGGCAGAGGACTTCAGAAGCCAGCGCTGTATTAACGAGCAACACAGCCCTGGTGTGGTTTTCTTACTTGTTGCGGGAAACAGGTCCGTACAGAATGCTCTGTGTATCCAAAGGAAGGCCCCTCAAACACAGCTGTCGGAAGCTTTAGCACTTCTTTCAAAAACTGATCAAACTTTGTAAATATCATTAGTCCATTTGAATCTGATATTTGAGAGAAAATATCTGTAAGAAAAATATAATAAAACCCTACAGTAAATACAGGCTTAGTACAGAAAAGAAAAAAAAAAATATTTCAACCCATTTAAACCCCAAGAAGCTTGTTTTATTCTGAACATAATTTCTTATTGCTTGCCATCAAGATAAAATTTATAAATGAATGTATTCGAACACGCTATGATATAAATCTTCCTGTTCCCTCCATCCCATCTCACCCCGTCTTGAGCAAAGATTCTGCCAGTGCACGAACTGCAACAGCGAGAAAGCAGAGGCGGGGAGGCATTGCAGAAGTCAGAGAACACTACACGTCACCACGCGCACCCCTTCAGAAGAAAACTATGTAAAAATCCTTTGAGAAGGCTCCTAGTGTCTAAAAAGGTTGTAAGAATCACAAAGTCAAAACTGGCAAAACTCTGGGTAAATGTGGTGCAGGTCAAGGGAGTGTTTAATTTAAGCAACAGGGTTTTAGAAGGAAGCATCGGGAGAAAGGGGTGAGAAAGGGAGGGTGCGGTGACCTCCACCCCGAGGACCAAACGCGGGGGCACGCAGCTGAGTGGACGGGGAAGGAGAAATCCGATCTAATTTTCTGTCGGGGATGCCGCGCGCACTGACCAGCTGGAACAGGAACGTCTGTCCTTAGGCGAGAAAAGCGTTTGCGATGAGACCGGGCATGCCTTTTAGTTCGCTGTGCGGGGCTAAATATATTTCTGAAAGCAAAAAGAGGACGGAGCAGGACGATCAGCAGTCTCGCGCGCGTATGGAAGAGGAAAGGCAGGGAGGGGGCCAGAAGGTGGCAGGGGGAGGGCAGCCGTGCAGGTATTTTCAGTCCCTGATGGGGACTCAGCCAGCGGCGGGCACGTGGATGGAAGGGCATCTCCTGAGCCTCCTGCTCCGGGGTCCCCCTGTCCCCTTGGAGCTCAGCTCCAGCCCCTCTGCGCCAGCCATTCCACGCCACCACCTCCGAGCGCCCAGCTCCCGCCTCGCGGGAAAGGTAAAGACACAGGGGAAGATGTGCCGACGGCGTGACGCGAAGATGATGTCACGTGAAGCATCAGGAGAGCCGCACACACACAAAGCAGAACTGTCCCGGGATCAAAAATCTCTTGGAAAAGACACATCTCTCAAACAGCAAACCAGGTCTCTGATACACTGGCAGAGTCAGAGTCCTCTATAAAGGAAGATGTCTCTAATAAGAACACTAATATTAGTAAGACCTAAAATTTTCCAAGATGTGACAGGTACCAGAACTCCACTAAACAGCCACTGAATCAGCTGTGAGGTTCTTTAAGACACCATCAGTAATTAAACATCAAAAGGGATATGTTGACAGAAAATAAGCTTAATTTAAGTGATCAAAACTAGGTCCGTAAAAAAAAAAAGACTATTTCAGAAAAATCTATTTCTAGTAAACCAGAGAAATGACTCCATTCTTCTGAATGAACGGGCTCATGAAGAAGCCCCGCTAAGGGTGATAATGGTATCTGGAATTTGTATCGCTGGCTAGAGACAAGCTTGAACCGCCGGTCGGAAGCCCTTGTTGAGTCATCTCATAAGGCATATTAGAAATAACGGGGGAAAGGAGAGAGAGAGAGAGAGAGATAAATGGGGGTCAGAGGGGACCACTGTATTTTAGAAAATTAATCCAAGTGGAAAAATTAAATTTAACCTGAAAGTTGAACGTGGAAGAAAAGTCAGGATCAAAACCATAAAATCACAGCAAGGTTTGGGACACAGAAAGGTTGGGGACGCAGAAAGGGACCCTAAAGCCCCCCCAGTGCCACCCCCTGCCCTGGGCAGGGACACCTCCCACCAGCCCAGGTGGCTCCAAGCCCCGTCCAACCTGGCCTTGAACCCCTCCAGGGATGGGGACACATCCCTGCACACAAATGGAAAGTGTGGAAACAACCACAACTAATCAGAGCACCAAACTTCCAGGATCCTAATCCATTCTAGATCAGAATCACTCCAGAACTGGCAGATGCACAAAACCGGAAGGTCTGGTAATAAATCTGTCAAGGTGGGACTGGTAGAAGACGACTGGAACATGACAGTACTTGTATTTAAAAAAGGCCAGAAATCTGCTGGGTAAATACAGTCTATTAATCTAAACTCAACACCATGCAAGACTGGAACGGTTTTAAGGAGAAAGTTAATTAAAGCTATGGAAATAAATTGAAAGTGAGATAAAATAGAACAGGCTCTGTCAAGGGTAAATTAAAAAAAACACCAAACCACACAAACCCCAAACCCCACTAACCTATATCTCGCAGTCATTAAAAATGGGTTTTACGGTCAAAGTAAAGTTGAACTCATTTACGCAGGAAACTTCCACATGGGAAATTACCAGTGAAATTGGAAAAGATAAAGATTAGTAGGATATAATTATAGAGTCATCTGCCCTTTTAAAGGGCAGTAAATTACCCTCAAAGAGAAAACCTCAAGCTACACAGGGGCTAACGGGGTAATTTCTCCAGAGCTCACCTCAGGGCCACAACAGGCACGTGCTAATAAAGTTTCCTGATGTCAAGGTATTTACATTTTAAGTCACATATAAAATTTCAGTTCAATGCTACTGCGCTATAAATGCATTTTTTTAAACCAGGCAGAATCACAGATTTAGAACTACAGAAAGCACTGCTCGGTTCCAAAGATACCAACATAAAATGGTACTTGCGTAACTTACAACTTCCTGGTTTTGAACCTTTGTAGTAGAATTTTACGTTCAGAACAGAGCCCATAATACCACGTTAAACCTGCCCTCGAGAGCCTTTTTTCAGGTGCTTATAACTGCCAAAATTGACTCTTCTGGGCTTTCCCGTCAGGGCCTTTGCCTGATGCTCTGTATCGTTTCAGCTGAAGGATCGACCATTTCTCTGATTAAGCTAAAAATAAAGCAACAAAAACCCGGCACCCTCATTTTCTAGGGTCTTGACCTCAAGTGTATCCTGCATCTCACAATTCCTATGAAGGTGTCAATTTTTATCATACAAATTCATAAAATATTTGTTAAATACTAGGTTTAGTATCAGTAAAACCCAAGAAAATAAATTTAACAGATGAATTAGTTTGACGGTGCTTTTTGGGGTGGTGTGTACAGTTTTTTTGGCATTAACCCAAAGCATGTATTAAGGTCAAAAGGACAATCCAAGGAAACACAAGCCAGTCGGCCCCACTTCGGCTCCTGGGAAAATCACGGAGCAAATCTCCTTGGCACACATTCCTGGGCGCACGAAAGCAAAGGTGACCGGGATTCGTCAGTATGGATCTACCGAGGCTCAGTCCCACCTGGCCAGCTCGACTGTCTTCTGCGATAAGATGACTGGATTTGCAGGTGTCATTCACCTTGGCTCGAGCAAGGCTTATTAAATCCCGCTTCCCCAGTATTCCAGTATCCAACCTGGGATGTCACACGGGTGAACAACCAGAGGGGCGAGTAGCTGGTTGGATGATGGGGCTTGGAGGGTAGTGGATAATGGGTCAAATTCAAGGTGGAGGCCACTGCTGCCATTGTCCTGGGACACGTCCTGCTCAACGTGTCTGTCAATGATGGGGGAGAAGTGCCAGAGTGCACTCCTGTCACGTTTGCAGATGATGCCAAATTGGGGGACCAGGTGATACCCTTGAGGGCAAGGGCTGCCATCCAGCAGGACCTAGACCGGCTGAGGAACGGGTCAGCAGGAACTGTATGAAATTGAAAAAGGACAAAGGCAAAGTCCTGCCCTTGGGAAGGAAGAGAGTCTGGGGACTGCCTGGCTGGGGAGCAGCTCTGCTGGAAAGGCTCCCATGGGTTTTGAGGTCACAAGCCAAACATGATCTGGCAGCACGCTCTGGCAGCAAAGGTGGCCAACAGCAACCTGGGCTGGTTGAAGAAGAGCTCAGCCAGTAGATGGAAGCGATCACGCTCCTCCACTCAGCGCTTGTTAGACCTCCTCTAGGTATGGCGTCCAGTTTCGGGATGCCCCAGAACCAGAGAATTGTTGAGAATCACAGAATATGAAAGACAAACTGAAGTGAGCTCTGCAGAGGGCTCCGAGGATGGTCAGCATGCTAGAGCAGGTATGCTATGAGGACAGGCTGAGACACAGCAATTGTTCAGCCTGGAGAAGATAAGACACTGAGAAGACCTGATAATGCCACCCAAGCACCTACACAGAGGTTACGAAGATGCGTTTGGAGGAAAATTTAGCGATTAGAGTTTGAGCGGTAGGTATCAGAGAGGTCCTAAGTCTGGGACAGATACTAGAGAGACCAAAGGATCAAAGAGGCTCCAAGAACCAGCTATCAGATAGATGCGCATCTAAGGCCAGTCACTGGAGGGATCCCTATGGTACATGGATGTGCATATACGTATATATTTATGGCACTAACGGGCTTTCATCCTGACCAGGCAGGGGGGACGGAACCAGGCGGTTGGTGCTGTTCACCTCTGCGTGGCTGTTGCCGGTCTGTGTTATCCGTGTGGCTCTGTCCCTGCTGGGAACGCACGCGCACCCTCGGCACTGGTGGCTGGGGACGTGACGCTGCAGCACCGTACCTCTATCGGGTCAGACGCTGTGGCAACCCCTAACGTTTCTCATAAACAAAGGATGTGTAAGAAAGCCTGTATAAAACCGTGCGCTGAGCACGGTCAGTTTGAATAGATGTGATACCACAACAAACCCCGTATTATTATTACTACTTCCATCCAAAATAAGTCCCTTTGACCTCCACTCCTCCAAAAACCAAAATACTCTCTTCCCCCAAGTCAAAACCCTACAGATTGGCCAATTCCTCGACAGCAGATTAACTTTCAGGGCCTTTATTATCCGAAACCCAGTATTTAGTGTACATTATTGTACGAATTTTAGGGTGAACTTCAGTAAGCGCTAGAGGCTTATCAGAGCCAGATGGTGAGAGGCAGAAGAGGAGGTGAGGCGAGGGAGCCCAGGAGCACCACGCAGGGAGAGCCGGTCGTTAGGGAAGTCGGCCAGCCCTTATAATGGGCAGGATGGAGTCTTGATTTACTCAAAGCTCCGTCTGCAGTTTATTTGCAGAAATGACGTAAAGGAAGCACTAATTACTTCACAACTAATCTACCTGAATGCCAAAATGAAGTCAGCCGAATCCACAAAATGCGACGTTTTTATATGGCTTTTCTTCGGCTTAAAAAGCTACGACAAAAATCACAAAGTCCGTAGCAGTAGGCTGGGCTTACAGCTCCTGCCTCGCGCACCACACGAAGGAACTCCTTTGCGAGGAGCATCACGTCTCTTTTCCAGAGACGGCGAAGTGGTACCATTGAACAACTCCCATTTCAGACGCGCTGTCAGACACTGCACGGACTGAAAAACACCCCATTTGCTCGCATTTTCAGAATTTAAAAAAAAAAAAATAAGCCTGTACATATGCAGGTACAGAGACCAAGTTACTATTGTCCATATACATTATGAGGAGAGAAAAAAAATACTTTCCCAGATTTGCAGAAAGGCCAATGTTCCAGCCGAGCCGGGGCTGCCAGCCTGCTTGGGAAAGGGAGCGGAGGCGGCGCAGGGCCAGGAGGGGAATCAGGGCAAGGAGTGAACTGGAAACAGAAGAGCTGAGTGATGAAATGGGTCAGTAACCAGTGAGACAGGTGGGAAAGACAGGAAAGGGAAAAATACCATACAGCACACTCATAACCACCACAAGCAGCAATAAGGAAGAGAAGAGCTGAGGCAGATCAGATGAAAAGCCTGTTTACCCCCCCAGCAGACGGCTCGGGCGAGCACGTTCCCCGCACATTCCTCCACTCGCTGACAGCACCTTTGCATCCCGCAGCCTTTGATGAAATTGCCTTCCGTGAAATTGGTTCAAGGACTAATCGAGTGGTGTAAACGTTTGATACCGACAACACCCTTCGGTAAAGCTTAAGGCAGTATTGTGTTCTGCTGTTTCAGCCGGTCACTGCTGATTTCAGCCACTGCCCTTGAGTCCTTGTGCTGGAAGGGGAGAGGAGCAGCTTCTTTCTGGTCACTAACATGTTGCTTGTGATTTTATAGAACGTTATTCCTTTCAGCACCATGTTTGTTCCAGGTTGAAGAATCCTGCTCTATCTAGTTGTTCTTTGTACAGAAAGCTTTCTCTGCCTTTGATGATCTTTGTTGTTCTTCTCAGAAAAGAAGGGGACAGGGCAGAGAACCAGGCGTGGGTACCAGCGCAGTGCTCACCCAAAGCATAACACCACCACGGGTTTATACAGCGCCGTTTCCTCTCCACTTTGTTCTTCCCGTCCTTCCCCTCCGTAACATTTCATGTTTTTAGCCATTACTAAAGAGAGCGTCAACGTCTTCATAGAACTAGAGCTCCAGGATCTCTCATCCGAGCGAGACCTTCCTTAGCTCCCCTTGCTGCGCATCACGTCAGGATTACACTTCGCTCCTCCAGCACGCACCGCTCCGCATACATGCACGCCGAACTTCACCTTCCATTTTACTTCACGGTTACTCAGCGTTGTCGGATGACACTACAGCTCTCTGGTCTGTTGGAGCTGTTACCACACTGTTTGACCCTGTATCAAACCGTCACCTTTCACTGTCATAAACGATCTGGAAAAATACGGTGTTAAAACCAGTTCAGCTCCAGCACCACCCACCAATCTCAACATACAAAAGGGATCTTTACTGCTCTTTTTTGATTCCTTTTAGCCAATCTTCTACCCACTTTTCATCACTTTCAGCAAACTTTTACATGTTTCTAAGTGTTTAATAAGGGATGTTCTTGAATGCCTTTCAGAAATCCAAGAAGTCTGTATCAGCCAGAACTCCTTTGTCCATCTGTTTGGGGCTTTTTGCCTCCTTTAATGAACTCCTGTGGTTTTATAAGGCACCCCTTCACAAAAGCCATTTTCCACAATAATAAAATCTCATTTATCCCCGTGCCAACGAATGCTATTCTTTGTTACTAACAGCTTGCCCAGAACGTGTCAGGTACGCAGGCCTGCGGCTCCCCACACTTCATGTGACGCTTTCCTCTTCCCATTCCCCCGCCCCTTAGAAAGGTTCCGGGAAGACAGGTAACCAACAGTTAACAGTCCAGTTATTTTATTACTTTTCTTGAGTTCTGGTGATACTCAGAAGCTTACTCGGCCAACAATACGACCCACTCCCTCCTCCCCTGCCCTCACAAGGGTTACAAGATCCTACCCCTAGTCTCCCATTTTGTCCCACCTTCCACAGAACGCAGTCCTACCACCTCGTCTGAAAAGTCAACAGCCTAATTCTATCCTGGTTTAGAGAACACTTCTCCCCCCTGCACACATCTCCTGCGCTCCTAAAATCTCAGTTCCAAATTAGCCAAAATCCCCTTTTCCTGGACAATTCTGTTAACTACACGCTGAGACTGTGCCTCTGTGTCTGGCCTCGCCCATGGTGTTGTGAGCGTTTCAGTGAATAATAGCGAGGTGATTCCAGTCTTTAACTTTCTCTCCAACTCAGCAGAGACAACAACGGGTGCGTGGAAGGACAGAGGAGCATCCAGAAGGGACAGAGGAGTGTCCCCAGCAGATGGTGCATGTGAAGGAAGTCCCATGACCATACAAAGCAGTGGAAATCAGCATTACAGTTACAGCTAAAAACATTTTTCTTTCTCAGTTGACCCATAAGATACGGGCTATGGGCTATCTGTACCTGACAGAACAGCAAAACCCCTCACCAAAACCAGGTTTTAGATAGGTGTGGTCAACAGTTAGTGCTCCATCATAAGAAGTAGCCCAGAAGGATCAAGTGGTGGGAAGTCAGCACGAGCGACATACTGAAAAGGCGAGGAGAGGAACCGAGCTTTAACACTGAATTAAAAAAAAAGACGTCCAATACAAAGTCACATGCCCTTTGCAAATGATGCTCCACCTCCAAAAGAAGTGCCCCAAGAAAAAGGGAGAGCAGATACTGGAGGAGAGACCCCAGAAGTACAAAGCAAACCGAAGGTCAGCTGGTGAGACAGAGGAAAGAACGAGCAGAAGGAAGGACAAGCAGAACGAAACAAGGCTGTATGCAGCAGCGCCGTTCCGTGAAAGCAGTCAAAAACCTTCTCTCCAACATACATGAACATCAGTTAAGAGTTTTTATAAAGGAGAAAGTTACAGTGGCAAAGGAAACAGAAGCCAGTAAAATAAGAAAAAAGAAAAAGGAAGCTTCAAATGCTCTGAAGAAAAGCAGACATTATGAAGAGACAGAGAGGGAGAGTGAACAGCACATTAAACGCACAAATTTTAATTGTTAAGACCAGACACACCTATTAAACAGGACTCTTAAATAAGGTGTCCTAAGGTGAAAGCATCTTAACTAGGTGTCCTAAGGTGAAAGGATCACAGAATCATTTAGGTTGGCAAAGACCCTTGGGATCATCGAGTCCAACCGTCAACGAAAAGCATCTTAACTAGGTGTCCTGAGGTGAAGGCGTCTTAACTAGCCACCTTCTGAACCATTAACTTGAGGCTTCATGTAACTTCCAGAGGCTATCTAGGTCTTTGTCTGAAAAACATCAAAAGTTTACTGATTCCTATAACATTTAATTCCAGTGGTTAATTGCCTTTTCCACTAGAAGGTCACATTGCCATTTTCTTGACGTGTTTCAGCATTGCCTTGCTAATTCAAGAATAATGCTCCCCTTCTGTGGCAGGCCTCTGCCAAAGCGCTCGTCTACTGTAACCTCCTCAGATCTCAGGGCCTAATTAAATCCAAAGGAGATATAGCCTCTTTTCCCCCCAGTGTTTGAGCTTGCTTATTTTATAGAGGTAATGCCTTTGTTAAAAACGCTTAAGCAGCCTTAAATATCCTCTGTCATATATGCCTGTCCCCTTTATTTAACACTCGTCTTTGGTCACCTGCAGCTTTGTGGGGTTTGCTTGTTTGTTTGGCTGGTTTTTTTTTAATCGGAGAGTTTTATAGTTACTACCAGATTAAAAAGCGGCATTTCCTGGTACTGACACACATGCAGCCTTAGCATTAATACGTGCGTGCAATGATTTCTCACTGTCTGTTCTTTAAGACCTTGTCATGTAGTTTAATTCAGCATTATTATAGCATTATACTGGTATTTCACATTACATTTGCTTTAAAACTAGCAAAGAAGCTTAATGATGTAGAAGAGTCTAGAGAATTATTTACAGGGAATGACAACCGTGGAGATTAGGAGGAATGGATTATTACAAGATAACTCGTATAAAGGAAATTTAGGGTGAGGTGAAAAGGAGGCGACCTGAACAGTACAATCTGGCACGGACAGTAAGATGAACTTCACAGCTCTGCAGGGTGGGAATGAAAAGAAAAACACACCCGTAACAACCGTACATCCTACAGAACACGAATTGCTACTAAAGGACAAAAACAATGTGGTTTTGTGGATATCACCGATGCTGTACTGATACAGCAGAAGGCTCATGGAAACAAGAAGAAAAAGGAAGTAAAACTGATGAAAAGAGAATAAAAAGAGAGTTAAAGAATTAGAACTGAGAAGCTGGAGTTACAGGATGCGCAGAGGCAGAGCGCGCCTCAGCTGAAGCAAGCGAGATACAGGAGCCCCCCAACATCCTCAGAACGGGGGAAACGGCAGACCCGAAGTTTTTACATTTAAAGAAGCGCCCTAGCATTTCAAAATAAACAAAGGTACTTGTAAAGCCTCCCGGTACCAAACTCAGTAGGTTTTACGGCCAGCAGATGGCACGCGTAACAAAAACATGAACACAGCAAGCTTCATTTCAGTAGACAGATCGCTGCATAAGCAAAGAAGTTAGCTTTCAGGATTTAGTACAGTAAGACATACGTGGCCAGGCATGGAAACAAAATATTTCATGAAGTGGCTCGATTTGCTTGAAAATACTTACATCTTAGTTTGTCCAGTATTTTACCACCACACATTGTTGCTAACATAGCTTTCACCGAAAATACCGTCAGCTTCCCATGGCCCTCGCTGTGAAAAAAAAAAGACACAGTAAGTAATTACTACATAGAATGGGAAGTAACAACGATACTTGAGGCCTAGGAAGGAAATGCATAAATGCCCTCCGTTAACTACTAAGATCTGCCAAAAGTATTTAATATAACATTAAAACAGTGACAACAGTAGCATTTCTAATATATTGGAAGAGCTGACAAGTCAAATTGATCACAAATCAAATTTTCTTGCAGAATTATGAAAACTGCGTGGATAAAGAGACTGACATTTGTCTGGCTCATCCTGTAACTGTCCCATAAAAAAGTAACGTGTTAATTTTTCCCATTAAAATACATTTGTTCACTGTAAAACATCTCAGTTTTTCCTCTGCTACCCTTTGCTAGTTGTTTTAAACTCCGATGTTCACATTTCATTCTAAAACCAGTACAGTACTCGACAGCTAACGGAGAAATTGTATGATACCCTGAATATACCACATAGTACAAGAATAACGTCAACGGTGTTTTATTCTAATTTAAATTAATAAAGCTGCTGTGCTATCAGAACAGATGGCACATTTGGGGAACCATTTTCTAGAATCAGCAAGAGAAAATGAATTTGTCGTCACGGAAAGTATGAAAAACCCCGTTCAGCACCGTGTGATACGTACAAACAGCTACGTGCATTGCTCCTGTTACCAGAAAGAAAGGTAAGGATGAAGCTATGAGGGAACGAAGCCACCAGAAACACCGAAGGCGGCTGGCTGGGTTGAAGCACAGCGCGGTGGTAGCAGTAGCAGTTCCTCCCAGCCAGACGGCAAGCGTCCCGTCTCCTCGATTCCTCCGTCTTTCACAGTAACAAAGACGGAGCCAGAGAACCTCCAATATATAATATTAAGCCAACCGCAGCGTGGCGATCTCGGTGTAAATCCGCTGTTACCGTGAAGTTGGTTGAACATTGGTTTGATGGTGTGTAGGGCAAAAGAAATGTCTGTAAACGTGGGGAAAAGGTGTTGGAATTCTGAGCAAATTATTGCCCGGCAGAAACGTCCTGAGTCACTACCCGTACCTATAAAGAGTGGGACAGACCGATAAACCACCAAGAAGTTAAAGTCACATCTAGAAGGAGAAGAAGAATTAAGTTCAGGGGACATGTACTGGACAGGTAATTTGTACTGTGACAGAAATACAGTGATGGGGGGAATCCACGATGAGTGCTGGAAGAGATCTAGGGAGCTCCAGAGCGGTGCTCAGTGGGAACGAGATGCACATTTAACATCTGTACTCGGATGACTAGCACCGGGAAAGTGGTAAGAGTAGAATTATTTGAAGTTAAACATTGGCTCACAGTATTGAAGTAGTGACAAGGTCTAACGTCAGTGACAGACGAACAGCCAGATGGAGACATCAGGAAATGACCAAATAGCTTTTCTTCCCCTTTCATACTGGGAGTTCACAGACCAATATTATCTTCAGGTAACATTTCACACGGTACGGTTGAGAGCCTTTGCCTCACCATTCTCAGGCTGAGAGGTACCCGAAATATATATATAATATGCTATTTCTCTGACACAGACTCGGAGCATCTTTCAAATATTCCCTCTGCAGAAGAGAGACAATCCCTCCTAGAGCTACAACTGCAGGGAGATCCATGAAGAGGAACGGTGGTGACTCAAAGGCCATCACTTTGTTGATATCCAGTAGCCTTTTAACCACTGTTTGAAGAAACCAAACAAAGGGAGAAAACCAAATGCATTAGATACTTACTTCAAGCTATATAAAGGCTATAAAGTTAACAACAAGGTAAAGATCTCAGCTATCCTATTTTGTTTCTGTCTTTTCTCTTAAACAGGTTTCTCAAAGAAATAAGTTGACACTCCCTCTATGTGTAAAAAAAAAAAAAAAAAAAAAAAGACGTGTCTGCATCTGAAACTGATTGTCGGAAAAGTTCATCCTCTGCAAGCCTCGACCTCCACCTCGTCTGAGCGAGTCTTAGCGGCTAATTCCAGTCTCCTGACGGTAGAGTCTCAGCCCCGCTCCCCCTTTTCTTTTCAATAGACATTCATTTTCTCCCAAAAGGGAGTTCAGCTTTGAATTAACGTCCAGAAAAAAACAATTGACTAGAGCCATCACTATCTCCTCACGGGACACAACCTCATCCTTCCAAAGGTATCTTATGGTGCCTTCAGACATGAGGCCTGCTTCTGCTGACATTCTGTCTATTCATCAAGAAAAAACACCAGAACTCCTCCCTCCACCATCTGGTAGAGCTGTAGTGAGTAAGCAACTTGCCAAAACTGATTTTTGTACCAATGCTATTCAATCTGCTGAATTCCCTGTGGAAAGGAAGAAAGGCAAAAGTTTCAGCGTCATTTTGAAAGTCCTATGGAGTTCTCAGGGTTGGAAACAGCGGGGGGCCTTGTTTAGAAGAGACCCGGCTGTGTACACCAGCCTTCTTCCAGCTGCCCGAAGAAAGCCTCACCCTCCCCATCCTCCTCGCCAGGCGGTCTGCGGCAGGCGCCCGCAGCAACGATGTCCACGTCGGTCTGCTCACTACTCCTGACTGAACTCCAGCTGGCTCCTCCCCGTCCCCAGGCAGAGCTCCAGGGACTCCAGCCCCGCTCCCGCAGAAAAGGGCATCTCCCCCTCCTCATCCGTCCCTCCTGCAGCACTCCAGTTGTGTCACCTCTCCCGTCACGTCCTCCACTTGCCCCTGTTTGCTCCCCAGGCGGCAGCAATGGTGCACAGCCCGGGCACGCTGCTTTCCCAGAAGAGGCACAAGAGCTTTCTGCACAGGGCTGATCCGTAGGGATTTCCTGATGTGTACACGTATGCCCCTGCCAGCTCTGCCGGGCTGACGAGAAGGTTCCTCCTCATCACATCACCCCCCCCTTGGCTCGCCAACTCACCTCCTCGTTTGCTGGTCATCCTCTCCCTCCCCCTTACTGCACGCTGCTCTATGGCCAGCACGCAGTTGGGTTTGATACCTACGATCAAAAAGAATTTGGAGCAACCAAACCCACTGTCAAATCAAAAGCGATTTCTAGAAACAATGAAACAAGAAAACTGACGGCTCTGAAAGACTCAAACAGGGTGAGAGAACGAGCCGTTACTCTGGGGTGCCAGTAACGGGTCAGGGGCTGTGGAAAGCCCGGAGAGGCCATCGGGAAAACCAGAGCAGGACCAAACTGTCAAACAGCCGCGCAAAGCTCTGTGTGAGAGAGCAGCAGAGAACATCACACCACTGCCATTCCTCCTCACAACTCAACCCTCACCACAGTGCAGAAACGATGGCTCACGCTGCACCAGCGGTGCTCCACGGACCCACAGAAGAGCATCTCTCGTACTCACCTAACAGAAGCTCTAACTTAAATGCTTCCACAGGGAAGATGCCAGTCAAATCTTTGATTCCTGCACCTGTTTGGTGGAACGTTAATGACTTCGTGGTGTTACCACCAGCCCCGCGTCGCAAGAAGCTACTGCACTATGCGCATTCAAGCACACAGCCACCCCCAGGGATGCCATTCCAGCACTAGAGGTGTACTGTTATTTTTTTTAAATAAATGTCTGCCATGTTGACGAACTCCTGGAGAGGGAGCCTCGGCCCTGCCTCTCCTCTTGTTCTTGGTTCTCCCACTGCACCGCGAGGAATCCCAGCTTCCCTCTCATCCCGGGCGCCAGCCAGAGGAAGCGAAAGAGAAGCTGATGTTCCGTGCTGGGATCGAGCGCGCTGCTTGGCTTCCAGACGAGGCAGAACTTGTGGGTTTGGGGCAGTGGGGGAGAAAAACATCTCTCTAACTAAACCCTCAATTTCTTGAGCCAGCTCCCCATAACATGACCGTTTCTATTTTTAAATTCTATATTTTCTACTGTTATCTGTCTTAGAATAACTAAAACCATCAGCTAACCCTTACAACCTGTCTCACAACTAATACCAAATCAGGACTAAACAGAAAAAAAACACACTTGATTCTGCTGCCATAGCAGTCTTCCTGCTCCGAGCTTTGCGTTGCTTTTATCTGTTCTTAGTGAGACAGGGATTGTTCTGAAGTCTTGGACTTTTTGGGGGGGGTAACCTAGCTTCTGTTTGGTGACAATAAGAAGTCGTCATGTTAGGAAAGGATCAAAGTCTGGATATTATTAACAGAACAACTATTTGACATATTCAGATTGTCTTGGGTAGAACTCCTCAGTCCCTGTGACAGCGTCCTGGCCACAAGCAGTTCTCTGCTGCGAGGAGAGAGGCAAAGGCAGAAGACAGACAAGACTGAAGAAATAGTTGACTGTGCAAATGAGAAGACAAAAAGAAGTGCCAAACAAGAGTGAAAGATTTGCAGTTGCTACTCAAGAGAGCCCACAGCAACACATCTACTCAAGAAGATTAACAGACCGAACCCCAAAGAAAGAGACTGCGAAAGAAACTCATCAAACTGGACACCAGGAAATGCCTAGATAGTGCCCTGAGCAAGAAGTCAAGCTTCTTCCAGCCAGGACGGGAGAATTAGCCTTTATTCTCACAGCGTATTAGAACGGGATGCAAGCTGACTGTCAAAACAAGGCAGCATTATGAAAGGATCCTGTTGATCGAGATTGAATAAAACACTTTTGCTTTTTAAAAAAGCGCTATACCACCATGAACGTAACGTTATGTTCTATCACAGGCTGCAGAACACGGTTTCACTTCAGTTCAGACACAGGGCTTACAGCAGTCTGCAAGTTCCAGAAGGCACTAATGCCTCTGCCTTAAGAGAGCGATTTTTAAGACAAAGGTTTGCTGCTGTGGCAATGTACATCTCTGCAGGCATTACCGCGCTATTAAATACGTGTGTGTGTGTGTGTGTGTGTGTGCACGCAACACAATTTCACGAGCTTGAGAAATAGCATGCGGACAGTTTGGCAGAGACTCATGCAGTTGTTGGCTGCTTTCATCTAACTAAAAGAGACAATTAGTTTAAGAATACAACTAGAGGAGTTACTAGCCTGTCATATGCTGCTATCATGAAGTTGAGGAGGAGGCTGATGGATTGCTCTACACTGATTTGGTGAGTAGAAGGAAGGCGTTTGTTTAGCTGGTAGTAGATGGATGAAATGATTGTTTCTAGTCGAGACACGTTGATCTCTGTGTTATGATCCAAAGTGTTAAGGCCATTATCTCGGAAGGCTTCAATCATATTCCAGATATCAACAAGATGAACTAAAAATAAAGGAAAAAAAATTAACTTCTATTCTGTAAAGCATGCAAGCTTACTTTCATGGTACTGTTTCTGAATACTGTATTAGCTTTTATTTTGGGGTGAACAGTTACTTATTTGTATTCAAAACGAGAGACAGACTCTTGACATTCATACTGGTGGCTCGTGTCAGCTCGTTAAAAGTAACGGAGCAGTGCCCAGACACCTTGCGTGCCTTCTACTCCACCCTTCAACACCTGGGTGCTCTGACAGAAAAACTTCCTGAAGGAGAGAAGCGACCTTCCATCATCATGCAGTGCGATTTAGCAGAGTTAGATATTCTCATTTGAGAAAGACATCAGCCATATTCTAAATCCACTACCAATTGGTTACAATAACTTTGAACATCCTTATGCCGACTAGTAGTTGAGTATTGAGGGAGGAACTTGATGTTCCAGTTAAACTGACTATTTCTAGTTGATCCAGTTGCCAAGTCCAGAGCATAATGCTTTGTAAACACCGGTCTAGAACTCCAAAGCGTTTCCCTAAATCACCCTGCCGTATCTTAGCGCATATCTAAGAAGTGTTAACAACGTAAAGAAAAAGTTTTCCAAAACCACAGTGGGTGATCTGCAGAACCACATTAAATAATATTTTAAAATGTTTCAAAGCTTGAAAAACATACATGAGAGTGGGAGGAGACATCTAAGGATCAACAGTAATCCATCAGTCCAAACTGAACGTGCTCCAACAGTTACAGAGGACAGACTTACTTGCTGACTTCACGGCTTCTGTTATCTCCCTTAACTTACGAAAAAGGGTCTGAAGAGCGTGATCTGTAACGTTTCTCACACAAAACTCGTCTTTGTATCTCTCACATAAAAACCACACAACAATAAACGCCAAGCTACCTATTCACACCAAGCACATGTCCCAGGATCACCGTGCGGTCCAGAGGAAGATCACACCCGCACAGCCTCATCTATGCACACACGGATGGGAACAGCTACTCGCGGCATATGCACGGCATCAGGGAACTGGGCCCTAAGTGTGCAATGTACTACATTTAGCATCTCTTAATATCTCGCTACTGATTTAATGAGATTTTTTAATTGAAGAGCATGAATTACAGACAAGAACTAACTTTTCCCCAGGAATTAAAACGTTGTAAGCCATCCATCAAACTAAAGGCCCTGCGGTTACTGCCACAGCAGCCCTGCGAGCCACACACATAGAATCACAGAACGGTTCGGGCTGGAAGGGACCTTAAAGATCATCTAGTTCCAACCCCCTGCCCTGCGAGGAGCTACATCTTGCAGTTGCACGTCTCCCCTCCAGGACTCCTCAGCTCTCCTCCTGTCCCCGTCCACACCAGACACACGCTGGGCCCCCTTCGCTGGGAGAAGGGACCTACTCCTGCATACACTGATCTGTTCTGCTTTTTGCTTTCTCCCGTTCAACGCTGGCAGCAGAACACAAAGCAGCGTCAGCTGCTTGCCCGTGGGTTAGTCTTTGCTTTGGAGAGCTGTCCCGGGTCAAAGGACCGTGGACGAGCATGAGAAAACCTACTCCGACCAGCATGGTATGAACTTCCAGAATTCTTTCCTGCGGCTACTTTTCATACATGCCACCACGCTGGGATCCAGGCACTTTCGTGCCAGTGACGTATGACGCACCTCCAAACGCCCAGCTGTGCCCAGCTCTCAGCTGGCCTGGGGTGCACCAGGATGGAACAGGAGCTCAAAGAGCTCGACACTGCCTGCATCCAACCCTTGGGGCAACTGACATACGACAAGCTGGGCCACGTATTTTAAATTTTAGAAACAGTAAAGAATAAAACCGAAGATATTACAGAACATTGGACAAAGATCGCTGCCTCTTTTTAATGTATTTAATCTCTGTTTAGTTTAAGTAACAACTACCATTGTCTGATAAAATGTTTGCTTACTCTTGCTATACTTAAAATTCATGTGGGTAGAATATTTGAAACAGTCATGCAGGAGAAATTTTTGAAGATAAAGAGCAATTATAACTTACGATTACATCTTTTTTGTACAAACCGCAGTTTACAGGCTGTTCGATACGTTGAAAGTCTGATGACATCAAAATTCTGTGCTCCTATGAATAAAAAAAAGTTTGTGTTTTTCTTTCCTCTAGAACATTCAGCTTATCTGAGAGAATTACTTCAAAAACGGCATGAGTGTTTCTTCACATATATCATCTTTGTCACATGAACATGACAAAGATTTTCATTAGGTATCTCATGGTAAAGTGATTTTCAGCACTGTATCATAAACTGACCTAAGTTTGAGACTGATACGAGTACCTTGAAAGGAAGCAAGAATTAAGTGGCGAGTGGGTAAGGAAGAGGATTGCACTGATGATGGAAGACATGCACACAAAAGCTACGAGACAAAGAAAAGGGCAGGTCGGTACTCCTGCCACCACCTGCATTGCAGCCCCGTCAGGAGCATGCTTTTGGCCTCCCAAACAGATTCGAACCAGGTAAGAAGCAGAAGAAAAAGCATAGAAGAAGAAAAAACAACCAAAAAAAAGTCTTATCTTAACCAACAGCTTCCCACTCCAAGATGTGTAAGTGTTACCACAGAGTCAGCAAATCACAGAATGGTTCAGGCCAGAAGAGACCTTAAAGGCCACCCAGTGCCACCCCCTGCCCTGGGCAGGGACACCTCCCACCAGCCCAGGTGGCTCCAAGCCCCGTCCAACCTGGCCTTGAACCCCTCCAGGGATGGGGCAGCCACAGCTTCTCTGGGCAACCTGGGCCAGGGGCTCACCCCCCTCACACCAAAGAAGTTCTTCCCCAGATCTCACCTAAATCTCCCCTCTTCCAGTGTAAAACCCTTCCCCCTCGTCCCACGGCTCCCCTCCCTGCTCCAGCGTCCCTCCCCAGCCTTCCCACAATACCACATCACGAACGATTTCAATGCTATTGAAATCAGTTCCAGCAATTACTCTGACCGTCACAGACTTGAGCCGTTTCACAAAGCTGTGTTAAAAAAAGCTGTGTTAACCCTCAGCCAAACAGACCCGTGTACCTCCTCTACCGACCAAATGAGATAAACGATGTGGGGATGATAAAAGATACCAGTTTAAAGTCCAGCATTGATGATTTTCATTTGGAAGCAGCCAACAAGTCAAGCCTTGAAAATCCCATTAATCATAAACCGTCATGCCTTTTGAACGGCTCACGTTCACACAGCATGAGCAGCTATGTGCTGTAATCAGTATAGTTCTAAGGCGTAGTCTGAAACAACGCACTTGCACGTGGGCAACGGCAGGGACACACATGGCTCCTGCGCCTCTCCTGTTCTCACAGGAGCCATAAAAGCAGGATCTGTTGCAGTCTTTCATACTTCTCTCAGAAGCCAGAGCCCAGATGAGTGGAGAAATGGGGAATAACTGTGACTTAGAGAATCCAGACTTCTAAAAGACACTTAAAAACAAAAAGCCAAACCCACATCCTCCTGCCGAAGGCATCCGATTGCTGTATCGGCAAGACTTGCTCAAAGGTGATAACTTACTCCCTCCTACATTCTGAATTCAGAAACCAACTTGCAAATACCTCATTTGAATTACCTTTGTGTATGCACCCACTGACTCACAGCTGCAAGTTTAAGAAAGTATTCTTGTCTTAGATATTTCATTACCATTTCACAAATACAATGCCAAAGCATCTGCTTGTTCTTAGAGACCTCCATACTGTCTTCAAAATGACACAGAAGGATCATTTCTCTTCATCGCTGACGTGGAACACGAGGTGGAAAGACTCTGCTAAGATCAGCGAGGAGGCTGATTTCCCAGTCCATGGCTCCCCGTGACGGCTCCCCTAAGAGTGGTCCTAGACCAGGAGACATCCGAGAAGCATCCTGCCTGATAGCACGGTACAACAGACTCCAGCAGATTGTTTCACACGATCATCTTTAGAAAACTAGTCCCTCATATATTTCAGGAAAGTACGTGGCCAGGTAATGTAAGCTGGAGTATTCGGATCCAAGGCTACAACAAAATAGCTCATCTTGTATTTTCTATGCAATATTCCTTTAAAAGTCTCAATTAGGTTGCATACTTCAAACCGCAGAAAGCACTTCCGCAGACCGTGAGTCTTCACCAAATGGTTTGTCTACATAAAATACATGTATATAAAGGTATATAAAATATACATGCATATATATATATACACACACAGAAAAGGTCATTTGACAGCTACACGCAAAAAACAAAAAGTCGTCCATTTTCTGTTCTTGTCCTCCTGTGTCACGTTACTGCAAAAGCTTCAACAAGGTCATTCTTCTAAATGATCTGAAGACAAAATGGGATGTGTTTCCCAGACAGCCCACAGAGCTGCGAATCACAGAACCGCTGAGGCTGGAGGGAGATCAGCCAGTCCAACCCCCCGGCTCAAGCAGGGGCAGCTACGGCAGTTTGCCCGGGACTCCGTTCAGTTGAGTTTTGAGTACCTGCAAGGGTGGAGGCTCCACAACTTCCCTCGACAGTCTCTCCCAGTGCTTGACCATCCTCGCAGCAAAAGTGTTTTTTCTCACATTCAGACGGGATTTGCCATGTTTCAGTTTGTGTCCACTGCCTTGTACCCCGCCACCGGGCTGAGGAAAGTCTGGCTCCATCGTCTTTAGAAACATAGAACTGCCTAGGTTGGAAGGGACTTTTCAGATCTAGTCCAACCATGAACCTAACACTGAAAACTACCCCATGTCCCTCAGCACCGCGTCTGCCCGGCTTTTAAATACACCCAGGGATGGCGACTCCACCACTGCCCTGGGCGGCCTCTTCCAGTGCTTCTTTATACCGTTCCGTAAGATTAACTCCGTATGTATTCCCACTTGGTGCATCTGCTTGGAGCTGTTGACACGCCTGAGGGACAGGATGCCATCCAGAGGGACCTGGCCAGGCTGGAGAAGTGGGTCTGTACGAACCTTATGAGGTTCAACACGGCCAAGTGCCCGTGGATCTGCAGTTCAGAGAAATCAGACCAGCTTGCAGAGAACTGTTGCCTGTCAGACAGCTCCACAAGTACTGCAAACCCAAGGAACACATCCTTGGGTAGCACGTCCAGTGGGGGCGAATGCCATGGGCTACGCTTGACTCACATGGGCAAGCAGCTAAAGACTTCAGCAAATTTGAGTGCTGTATGTTGACCAATACCAAATGGTCACTGAAAGCATCAACACATCACACATCTGCTGTGGGTATGAAGCTCACCTAGAAGGGAAAATGTCTGTGTTCACTTTATAGTGCAATATTGCACCGCAGGACAGGTGAAGCTGGACGACCTTTGATTTCTCATACTGATACGCTAACGAGCCTCACGCAGTGTGGAACGGCTGTGCACCAGCGCTTCCCCTGAAAACAAACCGCAACTACCGCTGCTGCAAAACCAGACACCTCCTACAAAGGTAATCAGAATATTTACAACAATTTAGCCAAAGCTAAAAACTAGCAAGTCAATTTCTGTACTAAATGACCACAAGAGGACTACAACACTTCAAAGGGATGAGACAAACGTACTACTCTGGTGCACCAGCCAAAATACAGTGAAGTACTATTGTGATTTTACCAGGTTCTAATGAGATTTCATCCCAGATATCATGCGCAATTCCGACACCTTTGCTCAATTAAGACTGACCGGAGGCAGAGAAGACCAGGAGAGGTGTATGGCAGGGGAACTGCAGGAGTTAGCTCGTGCCATACGCTGCGTGAGCCAAAAAGGGACTTGACTCTAAACCCAGAGACAAAGCAAGCCGGGAAGGTGGGGAGAAATACTCGCCAGGACAGGTCTCAGGTAAGAGTAAGCAAATACAAATTAGCCAGGGATGAAACTGTGCCAGAAATTATAAGATGCTTATAACCACAGTAAGAATGTTACTCTGGAATTCCTGCAATAAAACAGCACGAATTTACTATTATGCTATTTAAGACAGACCTTCATCAGCCTGCAACTGGAATTCTAGGACACGCTTGCCTAACCTGGGAGCTTCAGCCAGTCCCGTGCTCCCGTAGGAAGGTAGAATAACACGGTGACATGCAGGCATACAATCTCTAACCACTGACTACACCTATCTTTTTAAAAGGTTATGTCCCGTTCCTTTAAATTACATTATCTCTGGAGAGGCATTTGATTTCTAGTAACAATTCCAGCCTGTTTTTCAGGGAACAGGAACACAAAACAACCCCCCAGAGCATTTCTCTTCTGAGTCATACCAGCATTGTGCTGCAATTTTTTTTGTTTTCTTTTAAAGTAAAAGGCAATCTGTCTGTTGTCATTATTTATTTTAACAGGTGTCCACAAACTTTAGATATTGTCATGTATGAGAAATGTGAATGTTCCTTAAAACAGGAGCTTCACAGAACCTAGAAATGAGTGACCTTTTAGGCGGCTGTGACCCACCTCTTGCGTTCTCCTCCTGACCAGCACCCAGGATGCTTGTCACTAGATGAGTCTTGTGGAAACAAGATGTGACCGATCTGGTAAAGCTATCAAAGCGATACTCTCAGTAGAGAATAAGTGACATTATGTCTTAGATTTCTTACTTACTCATTTCCATGAACAGCTGTCTCTTCTCCGCCATCGTCCTTCTCCTCTTCCCACTCTCCTCAATCATTCTGAAGACAAAAATGGCAAACACTGTTTGTGCTAGAATTTCTGTTACAAGAACAGCTTACTGTGAACACCATTGTTTTACCCCTCAGTTGAAACAGTTTGATTATATTTGGGAAATGAAAAGACCAGTAGAAAGACAGACACCTCCATAACAATCATATCCCATAGCACAGAGATACGCTTTAGACTCATTTCTACTTTTTAAAGCCGTGCACGGTACAGGAAACACTAATTCTAACGTTTTAGCTGCGACTCTAAAGTTTGCAAAACTCAGAGCTTTATACATATATATATATA
>VXBH01002529.1:38395-58378 GCA_013400035.1 Rynchops niger | reverse complement strand
TCCATCCCATCCCATCCATCCCACATCCATCCCATCCCATTGAATCCATCCCACCCGCATCCCATCGCCATCCCATGTCCATCCCCTTCCCCATCCCATGCCACCCCATCCCCATCCCATCCCGAGAGCCCCTCTGCCCGGGGGAGTGGGGGCGAGGGGCAGAGCTTTGGAGGGGGGTTGTATGCAGGCAAGGGAGTGAAGGCTGGATATAATATATACTGTGGTGCCTGTTCTGGAGGTCTCTTCAGGACGGTGTCATGGATGGAATGATGCACTTCACTCGTAGAGAGAGGCAGCAATACATTTATTGATATAAAACATGCTTTAACAAAATTTGATAGTAAATGTGACAGTGTTTTAACAAGACTCGACGGCAAGGCACGCTTGGTTATTTACTGCATGGAGGACAGGGTCAGACAGAGCTGTCAGGGAGACCCTCCCGTTGAGTCAGGGTTTCAGAAAGGACCCCCTTGGCTTTCTGAACTATTTATGCGTGTAAGATGATTGACCTACAGTCATATAAGGCTCCAGGGAGACCTTGTAGTGGCCTTCCAGTCCCTGAAGGGGCCTACAGGAAAGCTGGGGAGGGGCTGTTGGCAAGGGCATGTAGTGATAGGACGAGGGGCAATGGTTTTGAACTAGAGCAGGGCAGGTTTAGATGAGACATTAGGAAGAAGTTCTTCCCAATGAGGGTGGTGAGACACCGGCCCAGGTTGCCCAGAGAGGGGGTGGAGGCCCCATCCCTGGAGACATTCAAGGCCAGGCTGGATGAGGCTCTGAGCAACCTGATCTAGGTGAAGATGTCCCTGCTCACTGCAGGGGGGTGGGACTGATGGCCTTTAGAGGTCCCTCCCAACCCAACACATTCTATCATTCTATGGTATTTGCATATTGAACACAGCACGAGTGTTGTGGTGAGGTGGGCGCATTGCTCGTTAGCGCTTGGCTATTGTATTGTTATCTGTCTCCCCAAAACCATGTCAAGCTGCACGCAGCCATCACGACCAGATGCACCCATGATGACCACCACGGGTGGTTATCGCTTGGGCAGGCTTACGGAGATAAAGGTCAGGTTGGCGGTGGAGCACACCATCATCACAGATGGTTAAATACAACCTGTTCTCCCTTGTTTCTGCAGCGGGCCCTGGGGTGCCACAGGCACCAGAGGAACCCAGGTCTTGCGATGGGGAGGGCGTCCCAGCCCTGTGCCAGCCTCCCTAATGCAGGTCCAGCGCCCATCCTGCCGGCTCCAGGATAACTCCGGCAGATCTGGCAGGGTGCTCCTGCACTCCCCGGGAAGCCCAGGGTATGAGGGGTCCCTTAGCAGCAGCACTGGCGCACAGAGCCGGCTCAGGCATCACCGAGTGCCCCAGCAAATAATTGTGGCGATGGGGGGGAACTGCTGCAGAAACGATGGCTTTGCTCAGACTTAGCTTGGGTCTGACCTGCTGAGACCGATAATCCCGTTAGACCTCAGCTGGCTGATGCAGAACCGCAAGCGCCATCACACAGCACCCGCTTCTGGGAGCCCAGCACTGGGACGCAGCCAGCGCAAACCCAACAGGATCCATCAACAGGGTCCCCATGTCGTGCCAAAGCAGCAGTCGGCACGCAGGAGCGTCGTGTCTTCAAGCCTAACCCCACCTTGGGTGTATAGAGGTGCGCGGGAACGGTGCTTGAGCTAATACCCGCCACCAGATCTGAGCTGTCGCTGCATCGTTGACGGGAACAAGCCGTAGTCCAGGTGATGCCCCAGAGGCCACAGAGTGAGAACAGCGTCCGAGAGGTGTCCGAGCGTGGGCTGTTGGTTTGGGATGCAACAGCAACAGCTTTTTTCTACAAGTCACTTATATGAGAAATTTTGCTTCTTGGCAGTTAGTGATGTGTTTGAAATACCCAGGTGGATTTGTCAAATGCCCAGGGTTCAGCTTTACAATGAACTGTCTGACAGCAAAGCCAGCCTGAAACGTTCCCTTTCCTGGGCCAGTCGTCGCCGCTCCAGCAATTATCTTCATACGGCTTTTGAGGGGCCGGGCTGCAAATCAGAGCACTGAAATCGTCCTGCTTAAAAACAGCATTCCTAGAAAAAAGGAGAAGCCAGAAGCTCCTGTACCTACACCTTCACTGATTTTCGAGAAGTAGCGATCCAAACTGGAAGAGGCTGGATGCCGATCCCGAGATGGACCTTTTTGTGGCAATAATTTCGGCTCCTGGGCAGAAAACAAGCGGTGAGCACCCGTGGATCAGGGCGGGCGTAGCGGCAGGGACGTGGCAAGGTGCCTGCCCCTTTGGAGCAGTAAGAGGAAGGGTAGTTTGTGTAACGGCAGAGCAGAAAGAAGGCTATAAAGGCTGATGAGCGATGTCTCTCCAGAGTCAGTGATTGCTTAGAACCGTTAATTCAGCGCTTGGCCTTATTCTGTAGGAATATTTCATCAGTCACCATGAAAGATCCCGTATGCAAGATCAGCGCGGGGTTTTTTGTTGAAGATATTCTCCCACTACGTGGGTGTTTCTGTCCTTTTTCACTTGTTCATGAGAATTCACGGTGGCGCGTTGGTGGTGTTTTTCATTTCACATAGATGTTTCCACCAAAGCGTTTGTTGCCACATTTGGGGATAGATATGCATGAGCCTATAGATGTTTGTGTTTCCGTTGCGGAGATGTCATTAAGATGACTGGAGAGATGCACTGCGAGGATTTGCATTTGTTTTGGCAAGATCTGATTTTACTTGATGTTTGTTTATTCCCTAAGAAGTGTGACGCTGGTGATGAGTTTGGCAAGACTGAAAGCTAGAAGACAGAATTCTGGAATAATCTGTTTGTTTTACCGTATTTTCTTTGAGCATGGGTTGTAACTGGTTAAACGATCATCCTTGTCGAGTCCCGGATGTGAAATATTTATTGCTTCCCTGCTGAACTTCATAGCCGCGCTGACTCTTCTAAAACGACGTTTTCTTTGCTTTGTCGTCAAGGGCCTGCTCCAGGATGTAAATAAGCTAAGTAAGTGCAGGCAGCGCGTGCACATTCCTCCTTCAGGATGCCATCCAGCGTAATGCTTAATTCTCTGCAATTACTAATTCCTTCTGCTGCGCTCCAGCACCGGGTTGGCACCCAAATACAACCGTTCGGTGCCATAAATAGCGGATATGCTTAGCTTTTCCGTACCATTTTAATCTTAACCAAACCACACAACCATACGTTTTCACATCTCTCCGTATTAAATTGAGTGTGTCCGTTTCAGAGGCAGGGAAAACCGATACTTTTTTAGACATTCAGGACTAGCCAACAAGATGTTGATGAAATTCAAATGAGAGCTGTTGCCCGTATCTCGGCTGTCGCTTGCAGAAAGCATTGCTTCTCGCGCACGATCATGGCAAGTATGGCAGAAGCCCGTGTTGCAGCTGCAGATGCCGTAACTTCATCCCGAAGGAGGAAGGTCCCTTCCAACCTAGGCAATCCTGCGATTCTGTGATTACCCGCTCGACACCTTGCAGGGGAGCCATCCCCGTGGCTGGCCTGCCGACGTTCAGTACGGTGGAAGGCGTATAACGCTGTTAATACCCAGTAATTCCACTGCGGAGAAATTAATATTAAACGTGTTTCAGTGCGTGCGTCTGTAATACTTTCCCTCTATCATTATCCAAGCCTAGAAGGGTAATCAAGGCCACATGAAGGACATCTGGATCCAGTGTTGGTTTATATGGCACCTGGCCCTTATTAATAGTAATGAGGAAATGGCAGTTTGGGATTTCTTGACCTCACATGAAATTCATTTCAGTGGGCAAAGGTTGCTAACAGATGGCAGCAATTTGGGGCTCATTTCATCATCTGTTACACAGACGTTATCACTCCATTTTGGCCCTTTCCTTTGTAAGGATCTATCCCTTTTCCACCTCGTCTCTTTATAAGGGTTGTCTTTTTCAAAGGGAGTCCTGAAACATCTTGTTAAAGCATGTTACATGCAGCACGAGGGTTTAGGTATGGTCTGATACAACAAAATGATCCCTTTGAGCATAAATCACTCTTTTACTAACTGTGTTGTAAACTTTTATCTTTTTGAAGTCGGTAGTTTCTTCTGGGTTATTGGCCTCTCTCCAATTTGTTCTTTATATTTCCCCAGCCCACAAATACACTTTTGCACTCCGACTTCGGGCAAATGAAAGAGCTATGAGAAGACGCAACCCCATAATTGTCGACACGATGCGCTATCGCACACCAGCGTTTGTGTCACGGAAGTCTCGTTTGGTGGTGTACCCCAGCGAGCTGCCTGCCACCTAGAGAAAGGATTTGCATTTTGGCGTCTGCCTCCCTGTCGTCACACTGGTGTTGATTCAGTTTTCCTTAAAATGCATCCCGGGCCGAGCAGGCGAGGGCAGATCTTCGCAGAGCTTGCTCTAGGTTGGCTGGAAGGTGGCTGGGTGTCCTCCCTGCTGGCCGCGGAGACGGTCGCCAGATGGGACCATTTGCGGTGCTCCTGAAAGGGGAAAACCTTTGAGCTGTGTGTTTTCCTTTACTTTTTTGGGTTGTTGGGGGGTTTTTTTGTAGTTATAGCTGATGTGAAGCTAGAAGTAAGATAAAGAATCCTAGAAAATACAGATGCAGTGCTGTTTACTATTAAGGAAATATTATGAATTCAAGACCTTGGAAATGATGAGGTTCAATATTTGCTTACTCCGATGTTACGTTAGCCGTTACAGAGAGCTTCCTCTTGTGCTGCGATGGCTACCGCGCTGCGACAACACGTACGTACAACCCAGCTACCAAAAACATCACGGTACTTCCCACAGTCAAACACTGGTGCAAATATTACACCGTACTACAGAAATGGGGAAAAAACTCAACATACCTGGAATCAATTTATCCGTCGTGCTAGATCAGAATAGCCTTACCTAAGGGCCGGATTGTATGAAATATCTGTTCCAGCTGCAGCGTTGGCCTTTCATGGTGCTTTCAGACTGAAACCTCTTGGGGCTTTTATTTATCAAAGTGAAATGAAAGTTATTCTAGCTACTAAAATCATCATGTAATCCAAATTGGGTTTAGAGAGAAACGCTTGTATTGTATTTGTGATTTAGTCTGACTACTGTAAATATCCCTACAGTTTTGCAAGCCTAAAGCAGATGTGCTTAAATCCACAAAGAAGCAAAACAGCAGCAAAGTAGAAAATACCAGGTTTTTAGCTAACGTAGTTTAGGAAAAACTCTGCTAACGTGAAAATTAATTTTCTTTTCCCTGAACCTTTCTCTGTTGAAATAAATTCATCAAATGGAGGGGGGGGGTGGTGGTGCTTGCTCTAAGAAATTCCAGTAACCTCCTGGGACTGAAAACATAAAAGCAGGAGTGCACCGGGGGAGAGGCAAACCCCATCCTCCGAACTCGCTTGGAAACATCACGTTTGCTTCTAGGGGCATCAGCTCTGCAGATCATTGGGAGTTTAATCCTGCGTTTCTGACAGCACTAATGAGTTCATCAGATTAAATAGAATACAGAACTCCAGGAGACTTACATTTTGTAAGCTGGGTTACGCCGTTATCAATGGTGTCGGCACTCGCACGGGTCAAGGTTGGACCCTGATGAACATTGCTGCTCAGCTGGATGTCAGGGCTCCATGTGCTGGGAGACATCGTGGCCAGGACTGCGCTCTTGGCGAGATCGAATTGCCAAATTCTTAGCCCCAGTTACTTCTCCCAAAGATCCCTGCCGTCTCTCTCCACCGTTGACGTGCAGCCTCAGGAGCTGGCTTTGACCCGTTTGAGCTGGATGCTGACAGTCAGGTTCACTCCAGCCCAGCCTGTATCTTCAGATGTCCTGCTACACATCCCTCTTCCTCAGTGGAAGCCTCTGGTCCCCGAATCTCCCACTGCTGGTAGAGGCTGATATCAAGAACTTCATCATCTTGATATCGAGGATATTAAGAATCTTCACCATCGGTTTCAGATCCAAAGTCTTGCTTTTATTGTCAAGAATGGTCACAGACAATACATCACCTGTGACATTAGGAGATGCCTCTGTGGCTTTTGGGATCATCATCTCTGAAAGGCAGCCTCCAGGAAAGCTGGGGACAGACTTTTTAGTGGGGCCTGTTGCAATAGGACTAGGGGTTATGGTTTTAAACTACAAGAGGGAAGATTTAGACTAGATACTAGGAAGAAATTTTCTACGGTGGGTAACTGTAAAAAGATGGTGAGAACCTGGCCCAGGTTGCCCAGAGAAGCTGTGGCTGCTCCATCCCTGGAGGGGTTCAAGGCCAGGTTGGACGGGGCTTGGAGCAACCTGGGCTGGTAGGAGGTGTCCCTGCCCAGGGCAGGGGGGTGGACTAGACGGGCTTTAAAGGTCCCTTCCCACCCAAACCATTCTGTGATCATCTCCTTTGAGCACAGAAGTAGACTTTGGCCAAGGCCATCAGGAGGAAACAGGCTGGAGCTCCAAGCTCCATCGTGTCCAGCCTCCCTACCAGGGAGCCATTGCCAAAGCTCTTGATGGGTTTATAGAACAACTACTTTCATGTGGTTATATGTGATAAGAGGAGATGGGGCTTGATGTCTAGAGAGTCTCTCCCAGCACACACCTACCCTAAAAAACAGCAGGTGAGTGAAGATGATTAGAAGAATTCATGAGTTTTAGAGACTCTATTGGTAGTGGCCCTGGTCATCATCAGTGAAAGCTTTTAAGAGATTTCTCTTAAGAGATCACCTCTACTCCACTCTGGTGAGACCCCACCTGGAGTACTGCGGCCAGTTCTGGAGCCCCTACTACAAGAGAGAGATGGACGTGCTGGAGCGTGTCCAGAGAAGGGCCACGAGGATGGTCAGAGGGCTGGAGCACCTCTGCTATGAGGACAGACTGAGAGACTTGGGCTTGTTCCGTCTGGAGAAGAGAAGGCTCCGAGGAGACCTTCTAGTGGCCTACCAGTATGTTAAGGGGGCCTCCAAGAAAGCTGGGGAGGGACTTTTTAGGATGTCGGGTGATGGTGGGACTGGGGGGGATGGATTAAAACTAGAGATGGGTCGATTCAGACTTGACATTAGGAAGAAGTTCTTCACCATGAGGGTGGTGAGACACTGGCCCAGGTTGCCCAGAGAGGTGGTGGAAGCCCCATCCCTGGAAGTTTTTAAGGCCAGGCTGGACGGGGCTCTGAGCAACCTGGTCTAGTGGGGGGTGTCCCTGCCCAGGGCAGGGGGTTGGAACTAGGTGAGCTTTAAGGTCCCTTCCAACTCTAACGATTCTACGATTCTATGATTTGATAACGCGGATGATGTCCAGCCACGCTGCTGTGCTGGGCTTCAGGCCACTCATGTTCAAATGGTTGGAGACAGGAGCTAAGCCCATCTGCCAGGATTTGTGTATCTTGTCCCATCCCCATTCTTGCTCATGGATGTCTCAGTGCCTCAGGGAAACTCATTTTCTGAATGGTCACCTTTCAAGCCTGGTGACTACCAAGGCCCAAGTTCTTCTGCGTCCCCATCTGCAAGTTGTCAGACCATAATAGCCAAACCCAGCTTTTATTTAAACCGGAGCAGGGTGATTCTCTTCCTCTTAAAACTCTGAGGCGGTCATGAGGGACGCAGGGGAGCTGGGTGAGACATCGGGGGACGTTTCCGAAACCAAGAGCAGCACGGAATGCTGACGTAGAACATCAAGGCTGCGAGCATTGGGTTTCCCTAGGAAAGGGAATAAGGGGAAAAGCCTAGATCTTTAAGGAGCCGGTGTTTACGGGGCGGATTGTGCGCTGCCACGTGCTGTGCGCTGCCTGACGTCTCGCCTCCCTGCTGCAGAGCCTTGGGCCGTCGGCTCGGCCAAGGCAGCAACCGCTCTCGCGGCGGCGTGGGCAACTGCTGCTCTGCCCGCAGGGAAAACCCCGAAATACGGCAGAGCTCCTCAGTCTGTGTCGTCCGCAGCGGTGCGTGCGGCTCGGCTGGCAGCTCTCCGAATTCGCTGCCGGTTTGGTGAACCATCTGAGGATGCGGGAGCAGGAAATGTAAGAAGCTTCACTGCTGTGCCCAAGGCACCAGACTCAAAGGGGCGGAAGCCGTTGCCCGTACCCATTTGGGTGCAAATCTGTGCTTCTCGTGATCCTTCTTCTCTCAAGTGACGCTTCTTACAGGAACTTGTTACAAAGCAGCACATGCTTGTTGCTGTAATGGGAGCTAATGGCGGTTTTTATTCTCAGTGGTTTTTTTCTTTCAAGGAAAGAAAGAAAGAGCTTTTTTCCTGCTGCTTGACCCAAGAAGACACACAAAAAAAAAGGTGGCTCTGTCTCAGGTTCAGGATGGCGACGCTCGCTTTTTTCCTTACCGTCCTCCAGCTCAGCAGTGATACGCCCGGAGTATGCCCCATTCTCGCTCTCCTGTGTAGGGTCCTGGAAAATAGGAGGAATGGACCATACTATCATCCTGGGACCAGAATCTACAGGGCCTCGTCCGCTCTGGGTCAGCAGGGAATTGCCTGTCAGAAGCACAACACTTAGATTTGGCCCCCGTGGCCGGTGTAGGTTCTGTGCCTGGGACACAGGGTGAAGCACCAGCACGCACGTCGTGCTCAGTGTCGTCAGCTAAACGATCCAGCGGGGAGTTTTCCATCAGAAAACACAGCCCAGAGCGGCAGGAGAGGAGCTGTACGGGTGTTCCTTGGGCCCCGCTCTCTTACACCGACAGGACGAAGCCTTTCAGGTCATCTCCCCGTGGCTGTTGGCAGCTCACTGATAGACCGCAGCGTCACATCAGAGGCTCTCGTGATGCGTCATACTCCATGTCCATGTGTTATTAATTAGCTCGTGAGCCACTCCTTCCAAAGATCAAAGGAGCTTCGCCAGGAGACGAGGAGCTTGCTTTTCAAAACATGCCTGCAGCAGCTGTAAGGCGATGGAGCAACCTCCTGCCTCCTGCCAAACGTGCGATCCTTGGGTTGGGTCCCAGCAAACTTGGGGAGAGCAGTTCTTCAGCCTGGAACTCCTGTAGCAGCTGATGCTCCTGATGCCGTCCGTCTAGAGGGGATTCTGCTTCCTCACACTCCTCAGATCTGGTCCATCTTTCACCTGTTACTAAAGGTGTCAGTCCAGTTTGCTTTTTGCCGGTCCAGGAAAGCAGGCTCACGGGATGCACACTGCCAGGCGCTCGGAAGAAAGGAGCCGGTGCTCATCCTGCCCTCACAGGGGCTGTTGGATCAGGGTGAATCCCGTGAGCGTCCTGCCCATTGCTCGGTTTCGAAGCCCGCAGCTAAGGCGGGCATCCAGCCCATTCCGGCAGCCGCCCGGGGCCCGTGCCGAGGAGCAGAGGGAGCCCGTGGGCAGCAGAGAGAAGATTCCTCGGGCCTCGTGCACGAGAGGTGCCCCAACACCCACCCTGAGATCCAGCCCCGGAGCGGCACTTTGGGTGGGTAAGTCACCATCCTCTCGTCTTCGACGGGGGTAGCTGCCCGCGCGGCCGGGCTCACCGAGCCTCACAGCATCCCCGGCATCGCTGGGCGGCGGGAGGAGGAGGAGGAGGAAGGAGGTCCAGCGCCTGGATGAGGTTCACTGGCTCTTTCCCATGTCCTTATGCTGCTCTGTAGGCCGTTGCCTGTGGAGGCACGCGCCGAGGGGTGGCTCCCCACGCAGGTCGTTTGATGCGGTTACTGATTTGGAACGTATTCGCAGCATCCCCGAGCCTTACCACCAATCCGCGTTTGTCGCTGCTGCTTTCAACAGCCAAGGACGTTAAAAAAGGGTGACAAATCCTTCAGAATTTTACAGGTAGCGCCCTTCAGAAAAGTATTGGAAGTTGCTAAGTAACCAGCTGCTCCTCACCTGTGAACGTGTATGAGACCGTGGCTTCAAAGAGTGTGGCAATGACTAGTCACGGGCACGCTGTGCCTTCCATTTTCTGCATAGGGCGTAGAAATATTTATCCAAAGAACTACAAATTTAATCATAGCGCAACAATTTGTCTCCGTCCCAAAATAAATTATTTGTAACCAGAGTCTTCCTGAAATGGGTTTAAAAAGCGTACTTTGAGCAATTTGTAGAGAAGTTCGTAGTGTTACGTCAGCAGTGAGATCCGCTCTCCCGAAACCGCCTTCCTCATTGGATTGTATCCTTCGCATCAGACGCTTCATTTGCCTTTTAATCTGTTTTAGCCACTTTACAGCTATTCAGAGGAAATGTTTAGATACAGAAATCGAACCGTGTGCATTTTTTGTTGTGCGGTGGTTAGATTTAAGGTTATTGAGGGCAAAAGAGGCGTTAAGACTGTGTGCGTTGTGCTCGTCTGTGGTCAGTGGAAGACACATCCTCCCCACGAGGTTTCTCTCCCGTGCCGTGGCTGTGTGTAAACCTCACCGCCTTTTAGCGAACGTGCCTGGTTTTGAAGGAGAAGGCAGAGACTCTCGCTGGAAGGGTGAGACCGTTGGCATTGGTGTTAGGGCGCCGCACAGGACCCGAACGCGGCGAGTCTTGGGCCAGTTTGGTTTTTTTTGTCGTGGTCGCTGTCTTCCTAAAGTAATGTTTTCTGAGAGTGTTCGTGGCCAGAGAGGTTTCTTTATGCTTTTGTGGCATGTAAGCTCCACGTTTGGCTCTTATCTCTCAGGAGGAGTGTTAGGAAATGGATGGCAGAGAGACAAGGGACAAGTCTTTCTCACGGAACGAGACAGAATAAAAAAGAGCCTGGAAAAGAGCTCAGCGCCCTCGGCCGTGGGCGGTGGCTGGAAGGGGACACTGTAGGGTCCTCTCCCGCCGAGCTCCTTGGTGTGGAGCAGTTCATGGTCCTACTGAGGTGCCTTCAGAGCGGGTCCTTGTGGTGGGCCGCAGGAGCGTCACCTGCAGTCTCTGCAGGGTGTTCCCGTGCCGTCGAGCCATCCGAGGCAGGATGGATGCAGGCAAAGGAGCTCAGGGCTCATACTCAGGCAATTTCTAGGCCCTTTATTCTTTCATGTAGGGTTTGTAGCTTGGTCTCAGTGCCGCCCATTCCCGTCCACGTCTTGGAGAAACGCAGGTTGGTCCTCACAGTATTCTCCTTGCCCAGGGACAGGAGCACCGTGAGCATGACTAATGCATTTTAACTGGAAGAGGGGAATAATATTTTGCCATCTATACCCATTTTCATGACTGAAAATTGGACCTAGAGCGTGACTCTCTGCGTATTTAGGTCTTAAGACTGGGAGAAGCTCAGGGTGAGAAGGTGCAGAGGAGGTTTAGCATGTGGCTTCAGCCACCGCTCAGCACGGACACTGAGACCACCGGAGATGGTAGAAGTTGGGGATTTCCACGTTTCTCCCAGTGCCAGTGTCACTTGCAGAATACAAGCTGTATTCCCAGACACTAAGTTCAGCTGGTGAAGCTGGTGATCGTGACCCTCTCAGTAGGTGAAAAGCTGGCCATGAGCCGGCACCGTGCGCTGGCAGCCCAGAACCCCCCCGCAGCCTGGGCTGCATCCCCAGCAGCGTGGGCAGGGGGGCGAGGGGGGGATTCTGCCCCTCTGCTCCGCTCGGGGGAGACCCCCCTGCAGTGCTGCCTCCAGCGCTGGGGCCTCGGCACAGGAGAGACACGGAGCTGTTGGAGTGGGGCCAGAGGAGGCCGCGGAGATGCTGGGAGGGCTGGAGCCCCTCTGCTGGGAGGACAGGCTGAGAGAGCTGGGGGGGGTCAGCCTGGAGAAGAGAAGGCTCCGCGGAGACCTTCCAGCCCCTGCCAGTCCCTCAAGGGGCTCCAGGAGAGCTGGGGAGGGACTCTGGAGCAGGGAGGGGAGCCGTGGGACGAGGGGGAAGGGTTTTACACTGGCAGAGGGGAGATTTAGGTGAGATCTGGGGAAGAACTTCTTTGGTGTGAGGGGGGTGAGCCCCTGGCCCAGGTTGCCCAGAGAAGCTGTGGCTGCCCCATCCCTGGAGGGGTTCAAGGCCAGGTTGGACGGGGCTTGGAGCCACCTGGGCTGGTGGGAGGTGTCCCTGCCCAGGGCCTTTAAAGGTCCCTTCCCACCCAAACCGTTCAGTGATTCCATGATTCGATGACTCTATGACTCTCTCTGGAGGCAGTGGTCCTCTGAAGAGCAAGTCAGAGGCTGAACCGTCCTCCTGCTCTGAATCACTCTCCGGAGGATGCTGTCCCTCCCACTGTTGACTTCAGCATGACCTCAGGCCCCGCTAGGCGAAACTAGGCTTCACGAGAAGCTCTGCCTCCCCCAGCTCTCAGCATAGTTTCTATTCTTAGTCCACTGAAGAGAAGTTTATTCTCTCTTTTGATTTTCGGCACATAAAAGTTTTTCAAAGGAAGAGTGGATGAAAAAGCAAAAACTTTGTGTGCAGTTCTTGGGAACACCAAAGGAGCACGCGTTTTTTTCTTAGTCACCGCTCATGGACGCTGTCAAAGTCATCTCCAGACCCTGCTGGTGGTGACTGTGCTTCAGTTACGCAAACCAGCCCCGAGACTGCGTGGCTGCTCCGCCAGTGTTAACTTCTTGCTGGTTTGATGGCATAAAGCTTCACGTAAAGCCCAAAAAGGTGAGATTTGAGAGGTGTTTACAGATTCAGCTAGGGACAGCTAGCCAAAGTGGTGGTGGGGGGTCACTTTTCATTGTTTCGTGTCTTGACTTTTTGAGCCCCAGTAGGCATGGTAACCTCCCCAGTGCAGCTCCCGGCGAGCCGCTGCGGTTTGCCGGCGCTGTTGGTTGCAGACTGAGGGCTGATCTCTCTCCTGAATAATGCATTATTTTTTCTCATTCCAGGCAGCTCCGCGTCCCTGCCCTGCACGCGGCGTATTGCACAGCCTTCATGTGCTCCACGCTGGTGCTGGCCCCAGTGCCACTGTGTCGGGGCCAACACTGGATCGTGTATGTGTGGCCGCAGCCCGTATTTCTAAATTAATCGTGCCTGTTTCAGCCATTTCCATGGCACAGCAGAGGACTGTGCTATTTTGGCAGCAGGTTAGGCTACAGCAACACCTGCGTTGGCAGTGTTCATCACCAACGCAGACCTTCCCAAGCGCAGTCGCCAATGTCCTTGAGGACTGCGTAAAATATTGGGAGAGTGTTCCAGGAAATGATGGAAGCCATGAAGAATTTAAATATTTTCCCCGAGTTTTCTGTCCTCGCCCACATTCTGTCTTCATTGGCTTCCTCCCCTTTTTGCCAACAAACTCAAACCTTGAGCCGCATTTTTTAAGGTCCTGCAAAAAGCCTTGAGAGCTCTGTTGCTTTTACACGTCCTCCCTGACATGACAGCCGTGGATTTAAACAGCAGATGATCGAGCTTGTAAATCCATCCAGTGTTTTCTCCCCTTTCAGCATCTGAAGCCGTATCATTAATTAATGATTAATTCTCAGCTGCAGTTAGTAATTGTTTCCATCACCACCCCACACCAGTCTCCCCCTGGGACGACTCTATACCTTGTTTCCTCTGCATGCGCCAGTAGAGCCCCAAGGGCTCAATTTGGAGCCAGAATTACCGTTCTCCTCCGTCACCCGATTGCCCCTGTGGGTCCCGTTGTGAGCACGTACACCCCATGACTTGTAGCAGTCAAGAGTCCTCCTGGCACGTGGCGATCCCTGTTGCAAATTGCTAACGGTCCTTCCTCTGCACTCCTGAGCTGGCTGTGACGATCTCCTCTGGATGGTTCTCCTGTAGGTGGGGGGATCTCTGGAGGTCCCCAGTCCAACCTCCTGCGCGGAGCAGGTCCAGCTGGAGGGGGTTGCTCCAACCACGCACGTTGGGCAGGGAGGACGGCTCCTTTCCCGGGCTCCGCCGACTGCTAACACACCCCAGGAGGTGGTTGGCCTTTGCTGCTACTGGCTCCTCTTCCAC
Organism: Rynchops niger; assembly: GCA_013400035.1. NCBI lineage: Eukaryota > Metazoa > Chordata > Aves > Charadriiformes > Laridae > Rynchops > Rynchops niger. The sequence continues at coordinate 44,614 of VXBH01002529.1, read as the reverse complement.
GGGGCTTGGCTTGCAGGTCCTGCAGCAAGGCTGGGCAGGAGCAGTGTGGCAGGGGGGCTGGGAGCCCAGCTTTGGGCTTCTTCACCTATGGCAAATTCATTCATTGGCCCAACGTGGTGTTGCTCTCTAGTGAGTGATACATAAAATAAGCGCAGTATAGCAAATAGCCCAGGAGGAAGAGCATTCTCATGGTGGGGCCCCTGGTGTGCATCAAGAGGAACGTGCCTTCCTGGAGAGGTGTGTTGCTCTTAAACGTGGAGTATCTCCTGCTGTTATCAGGACTGCTCAGATAAAGTCTGATCCAAACCATGAAGCAAGTGTAGGCGTTTATTGGTCTGAAAGAAGACTTTTGACTTGAGAAGTCTCCTTTCTGGATGGCTTCCTTCAAGCTTTATTGAATAACACAAGAGTTGCAAGCTCAGCAAAATCAGATTTTCCGTAATTGCATGGTACTGTAAGAGACTGTTTTCTCTTTTGAATGTAACAATATTCCGTTAATGCGTTTTTGCCATTTATCTTTTCCACGAAGCAGGTGGTTTTTGCTCAAAGCAGCTCCTTTTAAGTGACTGAAATGGTTCAATTCCTTGGGAAGACTACTGTTCCCCTACCACTGTTTTTTATGCGCTCCTCCAAAAAGTTTGTGGTGTCTAAATGTAGAAAACAGGGCGGGGGGGTTGTTTAAAAAAGTCCCCAAGGCTAGGAAGTTCACTTTTCAGTGAGAACTTTTATGTTCAGAAGACATTTACATTTGCATAGCGAAGGTTCTCAAATACTCAGAAATGTCAAAATTAAGTTGCGCGTACAGATTTCGTGGTGCTCCGAGGCTGATGTGCTACACCTGCTCCTAAGGTTTGGACGACAGGCGATACGCCGCACAGAAAATGTGTGAGATCGGAGGCTGCTTATGCACTGAGCTCTCCCCTGCCCAAGCCCATGCTCACCGAGCCGGGTGACCACCTGCAGGGCTGCGCCGGCCCTGAGCTACGCAGCCCCCGGGCAAGCAGAGGATGGGCACAGCTTTTCCATGCACTGGCATCCCTGGTGTCCCCATCCAGACGACCCGTGGCTCTCCAACAGTGCTCCTCAGGGAAGGGTTGATGGTGTTCCCTCTTGGCTTTCCTCTCAGACCGGCATGGGCCCTTACAGGCTCCATCGTATCAGTTGAGTTTCTTGCCCAAAAGTCCAGATGTCCATCTTGGAAACTAGTCTGAGCAGGGCATGGACTCCTGAAGGCGAGTGACCATTTGACCAGCTAGCCTGGCGTCCTTTTTATCGTAGGGCATTTCACCTGGTTAATTCAGGTTTTGAATCCAGCAAAATTCCATTCTGTATTAAGTTTTTCTAGCCATAAATGTCTCCGAAGTTGTTGTTGTGAAAACATGACGGTACAAAGGATGCGTTGGTTTGCAATGCAAGTTATCCCTCCGCTGCATCGCACGGTGTTGAAAACCATGTTGTCCCCATCACAGGCTGTACGTATCCGCTTCGGCTGGTCTTGATTTTACCTTTCCTTGCCAGATGAAACATCTCTGATAGCCTGCATTTTCATCCTGTGGATGTACCTGCCTACTTAGATCGAGTCAGCTCTGAAGTACCTTTTGGCTGGCCTAAGAAGGCTGATGGCTCCTGCTCTTTTCAAATCTTTGACTAATGCCTCTGTTTGGCTTTTTTTTTCGTGTGAGCACCTTCTCCCTCTCACTCTCTGTTTTACAATGTGGTCTCTCGAGGTATTTTGCCCGGGTATTCCAGTATCATCACCGATTGCACCCTCGGTACTTAGTGGCTCCCCTTCTCTTTCGCCGCAGCAGCCCACTGAAAGCTCCTGTTAATGATCATCAGTTATAATCCTCTGATTTTTTGTTATTACAGTCTCCTATCAGCTTTTCCTACTATTTTGCCCGGTTTTAACATGAGGTTAACTGGCCTTAGCTACCCAATCGTTCTGCTTTTCCTTTTCAATATTATCCAGGAAAAGGCTAAGATACCACCTGTAATTTCCCTGTTACTTCAAGTTTTATTAAAAATGGATATCAGTAGGCCAAAAAACTCTTCAAGCAACTCTTCAGGGACTCTTAGGTTCAAGTTATCCAGCCTGCTGCCTTTAAAAATACGCATCTTCAGAGAACAGTGTGCTGAATACTGAAATACTGCTCTGTAATCGAGTCATAAAATCTGGTCCCAGAACAACGACAAGTTTCCCCAGAATCGATTATTTCATATTCATTCGCCATCCTGAAGGGCAAGTGTTGGGTGCGATGCACTTTGTAGAAGAAAACTGTGATTTCTGACCTTTCTAGAGACTGGCGGGGCTCCTAGGGGAACTCTGGCAGACCCATCTCGAATTTGGATCCTCCAAAACCGCGCAACTTCACTTCTGCGCTGTGCGCGTAGGTGGGTAAAGAGCTCATCCCGCTCCCTCCTTCGCTGTGATGCTTCGCTCCATTAGTGCTCTTCATCCTCGTCAGGGATCCCATGGATCCATTGCATTCGAGATCCTGGAGTCCTGGGTTAACGATATATCTAAAGGAAAAGTATTTCAGAAGTGCTGCCACCCCCACACACACCTCTTTCTCTTTACCTTCTTCACCTTTCCTAAACAGGAACAAGTTGGATTTTAAGATGCCAAGCACGTAAATTCTCTGTGATCACAGTGTCAGCGCCAGCGGTTTCTACTGTCTTGTTAACCACAGTTCCTGGGGGTTTTCCTGCTTCTTTGGGCTAATACTTTTGGATACCCAAAGGAATTTTTGTGGTTTTATATCTGAGTTTTCACAGCACTGTTGGTCTTGGGTAGTGACAATATTTTTACTTTTGCTAAGATGGAGACCAGAGCTTGTGTCTCCCCCCATTTTCTCCTCTTACCATAGAATCAGGGAATCGTTAGGGTTGGAAGGGACCTTAAAGCTCACCTAGTTCCAACCCCCTGCCCTGGGCAGGGACACCTCCCACTAGATCAGGTTGCTCAGAGCCCCGTCCAGCCTGGCCTTAAAAACTTCCAGGGATGGGGCTTCCACCCCCTCTCTGGGCAACCTGGGCCAGTGTCTCACCACCCTCATGGTGAAGAACTTCTTCCTAATGTCCAGTCTGAATCGTCCCATCTCTAGTTTTAATCCATTCCCTCTAGTCCCACCATCACCCGACATCCTAAAAAGTCCCTCCCCAGCTTTCTTGGAGGCCCCCTTAACATACTGGTAGGCCACTAGAAGGTCTCCTCGGAGCCTTCTCTTCTCCAGACTGGACAAGCCCAAGTCTCTCAGTCTGTCCTCGTAGGAGAGGTGCTCCAGCCCTCTGACCATCCTCGTGGCCCTTCTCTGGACACGTTCCAGCACGTCCATCTCTCTCTTGTAGTAGGGGCTCCAGAACTGGCCGCATCCTCTTTCTGGAACAGGACTGACCGGATCGTAGGCGTTGTTCTGCAGGGTACCTCGTCACTGCTGTGGATGTTAAAACGGAGGTGAGGACGTATTGATGGCAGCACCTTCAGAGCGTGCCCTGGGGCTGCTTACCTGACTGCACTGTCCTGGTAACTAGTACTTATCTGGAATGAGTAACCAGTAGCTCACGCTCACCTGGTAACCAGTCACCACCCCACGGGCATCCCTGTGCCCGGGCATCAGAACCCCTTGCGCTGCTGTGGGTGCGTGTTCCCCACCCCATTGCTATTCTTCTGAGCCTCCGGCTCGTGTGTAATATTCTGCTCTGCCTCTGTATTAGTGATTCATCCTAACCTTTATGTCATCAGGAAGTTTCATTAGAGTGCGGTTATTTTTGTGCACGTAATTAGAATATTAAATAGATGAATCCCTGAGGAATCCCTCTTGTATCCTCCAGCCTGCAGGTTGCCTTGCAGCAGAGCCCATTTTCTCCTCGCTTTCAGGGCGATACAGAGCCACAAATGAGGACCCCGCGGCGCTGGCTGACCTGTGCTGACAGCCGCCCCAGGGACCAAACCCGAACGCGGGGTTTCTCCCCTGTAGCCTGTTATTGCACGCCGCCTGGGGCAGATTCCTCGGTGGTGCGTTCTCTGAGCACCTTCTAACGGCCCCGTGTTCTGGCTTGAAGATTTCACTCTTCCGTCTGGTGGTCACAAGCCGGCAATCCGTCCTTTCAGCTCCTCGCACGCTTGTTCCCCTTATCGCTCTCTTTGTTGTGCCCCTGGCAATGGTTATCACGTCGGGCGAACCAAAACGCCGTCATCCTTTGGATGTGGTGTTTAAGCGGTTGATTCGAGATGCGTCTCTCTTTGTCTAGTCCGGCCCCAGAAGCTGCACGCTTTGGGGGTTTTTTTTTCCAGTCCGTGCAAGGGGAGCAGGGCTCACGCAGGATTACGGAGGTTCTTCTTTGTTGTCAGTATCTGTCACGCATTTAGACAGAGCTATGCTTCACGTCCAACTTTCTTACAAGTCGCATGCCCTTGCCTGCTTAGACGCTCATGTGCAAACTTGTTGTTATACTCTCTTTTTAGCTTCGTGCTCTTATTACCAAGGAGGAATTTCATCAGTGATTTTAAAAGCTGGATCTGTTGACAGACCCATTAGTTCTGGTTCTTACCCCACGAGCTCTTTAATTGGGCCGCTTCCATCATCGTAGTACCTGTATCCTGCCCAAAGCCATGCTTCTCTCTCCGTAGGAGCAGTTCTGTGTGGAGAGAGAAGGAATTTGGTGTTGGGAAGCAAGGTGTCAGATGAGCGTTGTGCTGCGATACGGTGATTATTGCAGCCTCCAGATTTGGTCCCTTCCACGGCTCGGTGGTGACACAGTGTCCTGCAGCGGCTGGGCTGGTCCCTGGCCACTTGCTCATGGGTAGCCCCGAATGACGACAGACACTTTGGTCAGGCTGCGCCTTCCCGGAGTGCTCGGTGTGGAGCTGGAGCTGCAAGAGGAGTGCTCTCAGCAGCGAGCGCCAGTTCCCCATACAGGATTCTGATGGTTTCCCAGGGAGATGGCTTCTCTCCCGAGTCTGAACAGCAGTGATGGATATATTCTCCTTACACTGCTGCCGTGGTATAACCGCGCTGAACGTCAGAGTTACAGATGGCCCTGGAATCACAGAGCCATAGGATTGCCCAGGTTGGAAGGGACCTTTCAGACCATCGAGTCCAACCATCGACCCAGCACCGCCAAGGCCACCACTACCCCATGTCCCTCAGCACCGCGTCTGCCCGGCTTTTCCATCCCTCCAGGGATGGCGACTCCACCACTGCCCTGGGCAGCCTCTTCCAACGCTTCACAACCCTTTCCATGAGGAAATTGTTCCCAATATCCATCCTAAACCTCCCCTGGCACAACCTGAGGCCATTCCTCTTGTGCCATGGCCTGTTCCTTGGGAGAAGAGCCCGACCCCCCCCGGCTGCCCCCTCCTTTCAGGGAGCTGTAGAGAGCGAGAAGGTCTCCCCTCAGCCCCCTTGTCTCCAGGCTGAACACCCCCAGCTCCCTCAGCCGCTCCTCACCAGACTTGTGCTCCAGACCCCTCACCAGCTCCGTNGCCGTCAGACCTCTGGTAGGGCAGATCTGCCTTCTCAGCCTGGGGGAGCTTTTCTAGCTGTTTCTTTAATCCCCTGGGAATGGTGTAGAGCAGGGAAATCCCAGACCCACCCCGCAGAGTGCATCTGTGTTGGTTGGTCTGGATGCTCCCAGAATCGGGAGGTTTTGCCCCGAGGGGGTGCCGACCCCCGGGACGGCCGATGAGCTAATGGGGAAAAAAGCACCGACTGAGAAGCCTGAAAGCAAAACCGGGGTGATTTTGAAAGATAACACTTGCTTTTAGCCTTTGTAATACAAGTCGGCGGGGGAACGGGACGGGAGTGGGAAATGCCGGAGTCCTGGGAAGCGCTGGAGCGAGGGCGGGGGGCGATGCTGGGTCGGGGGGAGGAATCTGGTCCATATTGAGCACAGTTACGGGTCCCACATGAGGCCCCGCTGGAAGTGGGGGGGCGGCAGCACATGCCCCAGAACTGTGGAAATGGCGGATGAAAGCAAAAATGTCAGGCTTTGAACGGAGCTCGGAAAAAGGAGGCATTCTGTGTGGTAACCGAGATTTTATTGTTTCCTGATCCCTGCTCTGTGTCCCGCAGCTGGGGGGATAGAGAGGAATGAAAACAAACAGCGGTTCGGGAAAGGGGGAGTTCAAACAGCCCTCTCGGAGATGGGGACGGAGCAGACCTGTTCCGGGGGGGTCTCGGGGCGGTGTGGGGCTCCTCGGCAGCAGCAGGCTTGCTT
>VXBH01002529.1:25185-38373 GCA_013400035.1 Rynchops niger | reverse complement strand
TTTTTTTTTTTTAAGAAAAAGCCAAATGATAACGTGAAACGATAGCAAAGCACTGGGAGGGCATCCTCAGGGTGGTAATTGCCATGAAAAGGGCAGGAGCTGACGATGGAATCATGGAATCGCGGAACGGTTCAGGTGGGAAGGGACCTTTAAAGCACCGCCAGTGCCACCCCCTGCCCTGGGCAGGGACACCTCCCACCAGCCCAGGTGGCTCCAAGCCCCGTCCAACCTGGCCTTGAACCCCTCCAGGGATGGGGCAGCCACAGCTTCTCTGGGCAACCTGGGCCAGGGGCTCACCCCCCTCACACCAAAGAAGTTCTTCCCCAGATCTCACCTAAATCTCCCCTCTTCCAGTGTAAAAACCTTCCCCCTCGTCCCACGGCTCCCCTCCCTGCTCCAGAGTCCCTCCCCAGCTCTCCTGGAGCCCCTTGAGGGACTGGAAGGGGCTGGAAGGTCTCCGCGGAGCCTTCTCTTCTCCAGGCTGACCCCCCCCAGCTCTTTCCAATACTGATCACATCTTCTGCTTTGTTGTACCAATAAAAGAAGGATTGGTTGCTCGGTGGTAACCTCTGGAGAACATGGATTCTCTTAAATCTAACCAATGGAAAAGTCAAGTGGAGCTTTCTCTTCTTTCTCCCCCTTTTCTCTGTTGTAATCCGGGAGAATTGTCCTCATCGCTCCCCTCCTTTAGAAGGCCGGGTGTTTAATTCCGCGGGGAGCGTGCGCGGCTCTGCAGGGAGGCAGCTCCCCGCTCCCATGGGCGAAGGCTTTGAAAACACCCCCCGTAGCGGAGCTGGGTAACATCGCTGTCCCGAAGTCGCGGCTCATCTGCACGGTAGGATTAAAGCTGAAAAAGCAAATTGCAAAAAGAGCTGACTCATACGAGACGGTTGCCAGAAGAGCAGTGGAAACGACGCTGGGACTCGGCATCTCCCGGTTTGGCAGGAGGATGCGCCGAGCCACAGGGAGAGCCGCAATCGGGACGGAGACGATCGCCACGGAGCCCTTGGGACGGGACACAGGGACTCTGCTGAAGCGGTTTTAATTTGGCACTAACGATGGCAGCCGCGTTGCAGCCCCGTGGGCTCTGTCACCGCCAAGAGGGGGTTTCTCCAGCCTGTCCGCAGCCCCCAGCCCAGTGCAGGGCTCACACCTGCAGCAAGGGCTGGACCTGTGGCTACCATCTTCCCAAGCAAACGAGCTTTAATTCACAGCATGATTTAAGACCAAAGGCTGCTCCGGGCGCAGTCCTGCCCCCCCAGCACGCTCAGCCTCCCCAGCAGATTGCCTGTCTCACAGCCCCCGCAGTATTGCTGGGTGGTTTCGTGTATCTAATCTAATTATGTGATTTTGAACAATTAAATGCAAACCTTTCGGTGCAATGGGCGACGTGCTGTTGAATAATGTCGTCGCCTCTGCCCAGCCCCTGCGCTTCACCGCTGGCTTGGGCAGTAGCATCACTGGGACGGCGTCACCAAAAAGCCCAGCACCGGTGGGGAACCAGCACGGAGCAGCCCAGGTCCGGAGGCTGTGATGGGGTATTGGTGATCCATTCGCCCACACCAGCACTCGCGGTATAAATCCCAGACTGGCAGGGGCTGGAGGGGACCTCTGGAGACCATCCCGGCCAGAGCAGGGTCACCCACAGCAGGTGGCACAGGAACGCGTCCAGGCGGGGTTGGGATGTCTCCAGAGACGGAGACTCCCCCACCTCTCTGGGCAGCCTGTGCCAGGGCTCTGCCACCCTCACAGCAAAGACGTTCCTCCTCATGGCGAGATGGAATTTCACGTGTTCCAGTTTGTGCCCGTTACCCCTTGTCCTGTCCCCGGGCACCACTGAGAAGAGTCCGGCCCCATCCTCTTGCCCCCCACCCTTTAGCTCTTGCTGAGCGTTGATGATGTCCCCTCTCAGCCTGCTCTTCTNGCTCTCCAGCAGGTCGCCCCCAACCTGTACCAGTGTATGGGGTTGTTCCTCCCCAGTTGCAAGACCCTACTTTTGCCCTCGTTGAACTTCATCGGGTCCCTCTCCGCCCAGCTCTCCAGCGTGTCCGGGTCTGGCTGGATGGTGGCACGACCTTCTGGTGTGTCACCCGCCCCTCCCGGCTTTGTGTCATCAGCAAACTTGCTGAGGGCGCGCTCTGTCCCCTCAGCCAGGTTGTTGATGAATATGCTGAAAAATATACTAAATATATATCTATCGATATATTATAAATATCTATGTTTATTTTATCTAGATAGGTGCCAGCAAGATACTCTGTCCATGCAGAGCTCTTTTCGGAGCAATACTGGGAGGACCGGGGAGACCCGGGAGCGCAGGCATCGCGCCTCTCGCCCTCCGTTGCCATGAAGACAGCCCTGCGTTAGGTTTTAGTCCGGGGGATTTTATTAACGCTTCAGAAAGGTTATTAGCCTACCCGACTAATGAGCCTTTTATGTGTTCCTTGGCGTGATTGTTCTTNTGGAGAAGGGCGGCAGGCGGCGTGAGGCCGGCTGGAGCCGATAGCCCTGCCTGGTGTGCCACGGAGGACAGTAAAATTCAATTTTCCTACAAGAAGAAGGTCAACAGGACCGACGGCGAGGGGCGGGGGGAGGTGTGCGTGTGTCTGATTTAGTGACCTTATTTTCTGTTTTAAATATTTTCCTCAAAGAGTATTTGCGGCGAGGGGGTTGAATTATTTTTAGCACACGCTTCGATCGAGCTGGAATTATTCAGGCAGCAACAGCGATAGGTTCATTCGCAGCACTGCAAGGGTTTTTTTTTTTTTTTTTTCTCCTCCGTTTCTGGTTAACATAAATAATTTCCAAATTACTAGTAAAATGGGAAACGGCAACTGGCGATACAGACGCCAACTCTGGAGAAATGCCTTGCAGGGAGTTTACAGCCCGGCTGACGGCAGTGGTGGTACCCACCGCGGAGCGGGGACGAGGGGACGGCTCCCCTGGCGTCCCCGGAAAATAGGATTTTTGGTGCTTGTGAGCTGCATCGTGGCGTCCCCACCTACCCCGCTCCTCTGCCGCAAGGACAAGGCCCAACGGTCTTACACCAAACCGGCTTAACAGCATTCCAATTTTTATCACAGGCAACTCAAATAGATGTGTGTGAGGAAAAAGGCAGAACCGCGAACATCCCCTTCGTGGGCGCCTTCGCAGACCTGCTCCAGAGCAAACTCCTGGTCTCCCGGCGCAGCGTAGGCTAGATGAGCCTCATGCAAAGCAGTTATGAATTTGGTTGGGAAATTTTTCTCGTGGCTCAGTTGTCAAGGGTTTTTCTGTTAAAATAGCAAGATGTGCAAATTGAAGTTCCTCCATAGTTCATTATTTCTGTCCTGAATTAATTACTATTCAGCCTTCCTGCGAGGGACTTAGATTTGCTCTTGGCACCAGGCAGGAGGAGATCGCTGGGGCTTTTGAGAAGGGGATGAGAATTCAAAATTATCCTAAAAAATTTCAGGGATATTTGGAGGGGAAAAAAAAAATATTGGATTCCCAGTCTGTCGGAAGGAACGTGTGCAGCATGTATTGCAGAAAATCAGCTGAGCAAATACGAAATATGAAGGCTGGAAGGACAGCCGTGCTGCAGGGAGCACCCGGGGCCGTGGTGGATCACAAAGCAAACGTGAGTCGATGCTCTCGTGGTATTAAAAAGAGGAAAAAGAAAAAAAAAAAAAAAAAAGCCTAGAGATGACTTTGGGGTTCACTGGACCCACAAACCAGCCCCCCTACTCCACCGCCCCTCGCTGCGGTCCCACCTGAAACGGGAGGTCCACCGCTGGGCTCCAGCTCTCCAAACAGGTCCCGAGGAGGTGGGTGAGGAAGCTCGTCTTGGCTGAACCTCTGGCTCACCCGAGTGGGCAGCAGGGCCGGAGAAGAGAGGATGGAGAGCGGGTTTAGAAGGTGTCAGACCCACAAAAGATCGCTGCCCAGAGTGGGGAGGAGCTGCTGTCCTTGCCCCACGGGGCTGGGCCATGCCGCGGGCTCCACTTGCTGAAGAATTTCATTTAGGAGCTTCATGGAGCCTCCGGGAAAATCTGGATGAAGAGGTTTTTAAGAGCGTGGCGGATAAACATCTCTCAGGAGGGGATTATGAAGAGCGGACCCAGCTGTGGCGCACAGGGGTGGACGAGGTGTTTTCTTACAGCTACATTTTCTTATGATTCTCTTCAATCCCGTGGCAGCAAGTAACGGCCTTTCCCTGCACCTGACCTTTGTAAACAGCGTTTTCCATAACTCTTGACTGCAGAAAAAGTGCCTGAAATGACACTAAACACAAGTTATTTTTGTTATTTCAGTGGCAGTACCTGCCAGGTTTTTCTGTTGCTCTCCAGCGTGTTGGCTCTGTGATGGACTGTCATGGAAGAGGAGCTCCATGACCACATTGGGGATGTCATGAATCATAGAATCTCAGCATGGTTCGGGTGGGAAGGGACCTTAAAAGGCCACCCAGTGCCACCCCCTGCCCTGGGCAGGGACACCTCCCACCAGCCCAGGTGGCTCCAAGCCCCGTCCAACCTGGCCTTGAACCCCTCCAGGGATGGGGCAGCCACAACCTCCCCGGACAGGAGTCCATGCGCACAAAGGGCTCGCTCTTGCTCCAGCTGTGGGGACAGGCAGGACATTGAAGTGCGCGTGAAAACTGCAAAAAACAAAATGGGGAAATTGATGCCAGCAAGTGGCCAGGGTGGAGCAGGAGGAGCACAGCACGTGGCTGTAGCAGGAGAGCGAGGCAGGACATGGGCAACGTGTTGCTCTGAAGACCAAACGCGATCCACCTTCAATGGGACGTGCCCTTTGGTGGTGCATTTTTCGACAGTCGTTTTTTGCGTAATCCGTGCAGAGTGCCCTTTGCTGCTGCTGCCCACCGCTCCCTCTGTTCGTCAGAGTCACACATTAGTAAATCAAATGCCTTACGAAGAATATTATTTCTGCTAAATTATCCTCGTCAATAAAACCCGTAATCATCTCAAGGAAGGAAATCGGGTGTTCCTTGGCAAGGCCTTTTTTCAGCAAAACCAACTTGTCCGACATCCGCTGTTTCCGTCCTTTACTCCCCGTCGTTATAAACTTGTGGGTTTGTTGGTTTGTTTGAGTGGTCGCCGGCCAAGGACCGCTGTCTGCCCAACCTGCCTGCGGTACTCCGTTATATTCCGTGTAGTAAAATATTTGCGCTCTTCAGGACTCATAAATTTCCCCAATATTTCAAGATATTTTTTAAACAAAATTAGCCTCAGCACAAGGAGCATTTCGGCTCATTGTTTTCAGGCCCCTCCATGCTATTTATTGAGTTGGCTCAGCCCCAAAATGAGCAGAGGAATGCAAGGGCACTGCGGCTTTTGGGTTGTGTATATGCGTAAAATTGTAAACACAGATGATGTAGGCTTGATGGACGACCGATACCTCCATGGAAAGAATAACTTGATTTCCTACTTGACGTTTTTTTGGTGAAATATGCAGGAAGCGTGTTTTTCTTTCCCCGCTACGTAATATTTTGTGGTCACGGTACATGCGGTAACGCCGGCGGAGGTTACTCTGCCCATTCGAGCTGGGTGGTGTCAATGTTGCTGGAAAACGTGGGGACATAGAGGGCCTGAGGGTCTGAACGAGAAGAGAAAGCCACGGGCAGCGTCGACTGCGGGGGCTCGGTCTGGGGTCCTCCCCCAGCCCTCGAGGTGGGGAGAACACCTGGGCGAGGAGAGAGAGGCGTTTGTTTCCCAGGAAGCCCCTGCAACATGGAGAAGCGCTCCAGCTCCTTACGGTGAGCATCACAAAAGGTCTTCAGCGTGAGCCCCACGGTACTTGACAGGAGGAAGCCGGGCTCGAGAGCCATTTCAGCATTCTGGAGTGAAGAGAAAGGAAAGCACGGCAGATGTGAATTAGACATCGAGTGTGCGTGATGTGCAGATGAAAACCCCACTGCCATTTCACTTTCTAATGAAGACCCCTGCTTTCTCTTGGATGCCGTCTGACATCCTCTGGCTTGCTTTGTCCCCTACAGCAAGGGTGCGGAGCAAAAAAGGAGAGCTGTAGACCATGTGTCCGTATTCTCTCATATTTTTATTCTGTTTCTGCCGTATTTTCTGGAGTTAGTTATTTAGGGCATGATGAGATACTTACTTGTCTAGATCACTTATCTAAAAACCGTTAGCTCTTTGTTTTTCTGCGCATACGAGATTCTTTTTATTTTAATCTATTCATAGGAATCCGCTACACAATAAAACGCATTAAAATCAATGTATATTTCCTGCAAAGCAGTATTTCTTAGTTTCTCAGTAAACATCTGTAGATCATAGAGATGTAGGGCCTTCCGGGGGTCTTTAGCTCAACTTTCCGCCCGAAGCAAGACTGCTGCCGGCACTAGGTCAACTTAGTTCTGGCGTTGCGTAGGCATGCGTTGAAAGCCTCTAAGGATGGAGATCCTTTACCTCTCTGTTGAACCCCCCCATGAAGAAGCTTTTCCTAATGTCCATGTCCTACAAAACCCTCTGGTCAGGGTGACATATGAGCTGCTTGTGTTCACCCTGGAGGAGAGGAGGCAAAAGGGAAATCCAGCTGTAATCTTCTGCCTCCTCATGGGTGACCGAGGAGAGAGCAGAGCCAGGGCCTTCCCAGAGGTGCATGGAGAAAGCAAGATGGTCACACATTGGCTGGGGAATTCCAACTGGATTTGGGAAAGAAATTCACAAGAGAGTGGTTAAACTCTGGAGCAGGCTGCCCAGAGGGTGCTGGGACCTCCCTTTGGGGGGGTTTTCAAAGGTCAGCTAAAGAACACCCTGAAGAAGACCCTGAGCAACACTTTGAGGTTGACCTTGCTCAGTAGAGGAGATTGGACTGGGCACCCTCTGAGGCTTCTTCCGACCCGAATTTTTCAATGCTTCTTTCATCCCGTTCTCCTTTAAACTCTCCTCTGTCGTGGCGGTTGTAGGAGATTTGGCAGCAGGTCACCAGAGAGGTGGGGGACCTCCAGTTAAGCTGCTGGGGCGAGGGAGGTGATGGTGCAGCAGCATTTTGTATACCTGCTAAAAGCTATTGCGGTCGCTGCTCCCTGGACTTCCGTTGAACCGGTTCTAATGCCCAGACCAGAGCTCTGCCTCTTTTCTTCAGGAAATATTAAGGGTTTTTTAGGTTAGACCTCAGAACTCTTGTTTACAAGACTTGATAAGCTGGGGCGAATAAATCGAAGTCAGCTCCCAAACATTTCAGGAGCTGGGTCAGAGGTTTCCTTTGCTGTTCTTCTAAATCGAAATCCATCTTCTGTGTCCTCCCTGGCGCAGTTTCGAGGAAGAATGTGCAACGAGCCAATAATTCCTAGGATTTTCTAAGGCTGCAACTCCAACAGAGTCAGGGAGGAGTTTACAAACCTTTTCAAATCTGCCTCTGCTCTGTTTACAAATGACATCCCGGAGTTTCCCGTGCCGTCGGCTCTGCGGTGGTGGCCCTGGGGACACCGGTCTCTTTACCAGGCAGAGCTGCAGAAGTGCTGGCCTGAGCTGGGGAAGGAGAGATGGAAACAACAGGCCCAGCGCCGGCTCCCTTCAGCAGCTTCAGAACCCGCAGGGACAGCCTGAACCCCAGTGTTCATTGAACCTTGCATCGTTCCTTCCATCACTCCTTTGCCCTCAGCCGTTGGAGAATCACAGAACCCCAGAATGTTTGGGGTTGGAATGCACCTCTGGAGATCACCCAGTCCCACCCCCTGCCAGAGCAGGGTCACCCAGAGCAGGGGGCACAGGGACGCGTCCAGGCGGGGTTGGGATGTCTCCAGAGACGGAGACTCCCCCACCTCTCTGGGCAGCCTGGGCCAGGGCTCTGCCACCCTCACAGCAAAGAAGTTCCTCCTCATGTTGAGCTGGAACTTCCCATGGTCAAGTTTGTGCCCGTTGCCCCTTGTCCTGTCCCCAGACACCACTGAGAAGAGTCCGTCCCCATCCTCTCGCCCCCCACCCTTTAGCTCTTGCTGAGCGTTGATGATGTCCCCTCTCAGCCTGCTCTTCTCCAGCGGAACAGCCCCAGGGCCCTCGGCCTGTCCTCAGCACAGAGATGCTCCAGCCCCTTGAAGGAAGGCTGCGAGAGTGGTTTATTGACCACCCTTGGCGATGCTGTCTGGTTTAGCCTTTGGAGCCATCCCTGAGCGTGCCCATGGACCCGTGCTGCCTCTGGGCTGTCCCACAGCTGCAGAGGGACGGTTACACCCGCCGTGTCCTCCCACGGCTTCCTCTGCCCCGGGGCCAAGCCCCGTCACCGTGCCGTGGAAACCGTGGGTGGGCTGGTGGCTGCCGTGGCCGGGCACTGGGCGCCGCGCTGCTCCCTCTGCCCCCGCTGCAGGTTCTGCCTTGCTTTCTCAGTCCATACAGTGCTTTCGAGGACGGGGCTCGTTTCATGCTGGGCGGCATGAGCCACATGCTCACGGTGAGGCTCGTTGTCACCATCGGTGTCTTGACTTCAACGCATGTCCTCAAGCGTCCTCCTTCGGGTACGCCCCGGGGTTCCTTGGGGCTGCAGGTGTCTTTGGGGTCCCACAGGCTGCCTGGGAGCCGTGGGCCGAGGGCTGGTGCAAACACTGTTAACGGTTTGGAAACGCCAGCTCATACCTTCTGATTTCTGCTTTCTGCCTGTGCGTGCATCACGATGAGAGGCCACACACCATTTTTCCACATGCATCATTTTTCCATAGGGCTCATCATTCGGTGCAGAGGGAAGACACGCGAGCGTGTTAATACTACATGAGCTACATACAGTAGAAGAAGAGAGAGGTCAATATGAGATCTCAACCTGGAGAAGAGAAGGCTCCGCGGAGACCTTCCAGCCCCTGCCAGTCCCTCAAGGGGCTCCAGGAGAGCTGGGGAGGGACTCTGGAGCAGGGAGGGGAGCCGTGGGACGAGGGGGAAGGGTTTTACACTGAAAGAGGGGAGATTTAGGTGAGATCTGGGGAAGAACTTCTTTGGTGTGAGGGGGGTGAGCCCCTGGCCCAGGGTGCCCAGAGAAGCTGTGGCTGCCCCATCCCTGGAGGGGTTCAAGGCCAGGTTGGACGGGGCTCGGAGCCACCTGGGCTGGTGGGAGGTGTCCCTGCCCAGGGCAGGGGGGGGCACGGGGTGGCCTTTAAAATCTCTTCCAGCTCTAACCATTCTATAATATCTATGTTAAATAGATATTTTGGTCTATATTAGTTCAGTTTATTCATTTCCCTCCCCTCCCCTTCCCTGCTGCTCAAGAACCCGGTGCAGCCCTCAGCCTGGGAAGCACCCTCGTCCCCTGCGGGCGTCTGTCTCTGCGTACGCTCTGCTGGCAGTACCTCTACCCGCTGGAGACAACAGTATTTTACGTGCAGGGCGTGTTCACAAAGTCTTGCCCAAACGGGGTGCAGCGGTGATCTCCCAAGAAATCGTCCTTAAGGAGATCGGGTTCTTTCTTTCCTCCTAGAGACGTAATCCTGGGGGGCCTTGTCCCTCCCTGGCAGCGCTGCCGACTTGTGGCAGATGCTGCACAGAAGGTTTGGTGGCGAGGTCAGCCGGGAGCTGCTTATTCATTCCTCCTCCAGACCAGGCGTGAGCGGTGCGTCTCTCCTCACCCAGGAACTCCAGCCCAGGTCGACCCATGAGTTTTTCTTGCTTTTTTGCTTTTCCACTGCTCTCCCCCACCCCACTGGTGGGAAGGGCACCAGCGGCTGGGGGTGCCCAGTTGCTGGCTCCACCAGTGGAGCTTCTGGAGCTCATGGGATCCCAGTGCAGCTCCAAGAGCCCGTGGGGTCCCAGTGTGACTCTTGGAGCTGGTTGGGTCCCAGTGTGGTACTGGAGCCTGGGGGGTCCCAGTAGGGTCCCAGGGTGGCTGCTGGAGCCTGTGGAGTCCCAGTGGGCTCCCAGTGCAGCTCATGGAGCTGGTGGGGTCTCAGTGAAGTTCCTAGAGCCTGTGGGGTCCCAGTAGGGCTCCTGGAGCCCATGGGGTCCCAGTGGGGTCCCAGTGCAGCTCCAAGAGCTCATGGGGTCCCAATGTGGCTCATGGAGCTGGTGGGGTCTCGGTGAAGTTCCTAGAGCCTGTGGGGTCCCAGTGTGGTTCCTGGAGCCCGGGGGGTCCCAGTGCAGCTCCAGGAAGCTGTGGGGTCCCAGTGGCATTCCAGTAGGTCTCCTGGAGCCCATGGGGTCCCAGTGGGGTTCCTGGAGCTCGGGGAGTCCCAGTGGGGTCTCAGTGCAGCTTCTGGAGCCCAGGGGGTCCCAGCATGGTCCCAGTGCAGCTCTTGGAGTGCAGAGGGTCACAGCGTGGTCCCAGTATGGTTCCTGGAGCCCGGGGATTCCCAGTGGCATCCCGGTAGCGCTCCTGGAGCCCATGGGGTCCCAGTGGGATTCCTGGAGCCTGGGGGGTCCCATTGGGGTCCCAGTGCAGCTCCAAGAGCCCGTGGGGTCCCAGTGTGGCTCCTGGAGACCAGGGGGTCCCACTGGCATCCCAGTGTGGCTCCAGGAGCCCGGGGGGTCCCAGTGTGGCTGTGGCAGCCCCGGCAGCCCGGGCACGGCAGCCCTGCGGTGCTGAGCATTGGCGTTCCCAGCATTCAGGGTTTCTTGAGAAGGTGATTTTCAAGCCTTCACTGAACCAAAAACTTTCAGATCCTCTTCCCGGCGCCGAGCGCGGCGGGGTGCGGCGCTGGGGCTGGCCGAGCATGGCAGCACGAGCATGGAGGGGGCAGCCCAGCGCCCGCTCCCTGTCGCGATATGTCGTCCGTGTGCGCGCTCACCAGCAGTTCTCACAGTCACGATGGTTTCCAGGAACCACGTGTCGCACGGGAGAGGGACATCCCCGGCCCTTCTGCGCCCGTGGTGGCAGGATGCAAATTGGCACGGCCCATCTGCCTGCCCAGCCGTTCGAAAAAAATTAGAAAAAATCATAAATTTAAGCGCTTGGGCACTTACTCTAAGAATATAAATGCGGATGGCGTGTCTCAAAGATAAATGGTGGTGAAAAGAAAGGTTTCCCTTCCCGCAGGGCTGGGTCTGTGGGTGCGGGAGGGTGTCGGGGCGCATCCCCCCGCCCCGGTGCTGTACGTTGGGGGCTCAGGGTCTCCCCGTGCTCGGAGGAGCGAGAACATCTGCAAAACCCACCCTGGGCCAGATGTGGAGGTGGTGGGATGAGCGGAGTTTTGCCGCCCAGGGGGAAAAATCTGTCCCCTCGCGGTTTGGGCAAATGTGGTTTTGGGGAGAGGAGGTGGGCGGTGAAGTCCCGCTCCGGCAACCCTTGTTCTGCCAAATGACAAAACCTCTAGGCGGCTTTTCACGTGCAGGCTGCCAGGGAGGCAGCTCTCCGGTGGATACCAGGAACATGTGCCCAGGTCCCACAGCACCACGCAGCCCGGGGACCAAGCTCCAAAACAGAAAATATTCCCCACCCTCCCCTGGCTCCCCCCGGGGAAAGGGGAGCTCTGCCTCCAGCGTGGGTGTCAGCGCAGGGTTTTCTCCCCGTTTGCACTCTTAGCTCACACACGGGCTGGTTTTTCTCCTCGGAGCGGCCGCTGAGGCTGATGCCTGGTCTGGGGGGAGGCGAGGGAACGAGCCGGTTCCCCCAGGCGCAGCCAATTTCACGGTGCCAGGGACCACGTGCCGGGCTGGCAGCGCCGAGCGATGGGCAAGCGTCTTCTGCCACAACTGTATGCAAATTCCGGCACTCCTGCCGGCTTCCGTGCAGTTTCGGGTCGTTTTTTTAAGGTTTTCTTTGAGGTTTCGGTGCGCAGAGGGGAAGTTGCTGGTGTTGCATGTGCCTTTTCGAATGATTTTGCCCTCGAAAGATGTCATTTCCCCCCTGCAGCCCCGTCCCCTGCAGCCACCCCTGTCACGAGAACGTTTTACTCACTTCTTTAAATCCCCCCATCATTAATACAGTTTCAGAATGACAATTTCACACATGACTGGGTTTTCACGTTAATAAGAATATCAGCTTGGGACTGGCAGGGATTAGCCAGAGCTGGGGACGTCCCCGTGGCATCCCGGGCAGTGTCCCTGTTCCTGGGAGGGGGTCCCATGGGATGCAGAACCTTGCAGCAGGGCAGCGCTCGGTGCCAGGGATGCTGCAGCAGTGCGAGGACTGGCTGCAGGGCTGTGGGATGCTGGTGGTGTCACCGGCTGTGCGGGATGCTGGTGGTGTCACTGCCTGCACGGGATGCTGGCTGTGTCATCGGCGGTGTCACCGCTCAGCATCACCGCTGCGCCGGCCGGGTTGCCCCGGTAACTGATGCACGTCAAAGGGAGCAAACGATGAACAGGTTTAAACAAAAGGCGATAAATCGAACGGCACAAACAAGCCAGGTATTTGCTCAGAGGGGTTGTATGGTTTTAATGCCCTTGGTGTGTAATTATTTATGAGCAGCTTTCCTTTAATCAACAGCAGCATGGGGACCGCGCTTAAATATAAATACAATCACAGATCGTAAACCCTTGTGAGCAAAGCCGGGCAAAACCGATGGCTAACAACTTTGCAGTTGAGCAAGAGGGTTCAGCGGTTGTCGAAAGCCAGGAGTGGCTGCGGAGAATTACCAGGTTGTTGAGAATCAAGGGGCGCTGCGCCGCTCAAAGCCGATGCTGCGGGGAAGGGGGATCTCTTTGGAGGGTGGATGTTGGGAGCCAGCGGTCCCCGAGGACGAGGGGCCTGGCCGGGCTGCGCAGCCGGGCTGTGAGCGGCCGGAGGAAGGGGACGGGGACCCGAGCTCGCCGCGAGTGTCCGTCACTACCCGGCGACGTGCGTCACTCCATGGACACCGCCTCGCTCCCTCTCCCGCTGGCACCAGGCGTCCAGTCCTTAAGTGAGGTGGTTTTTATGGAAACACGGAGCCTGTCCCTGTTGGTAGTCTCCTGTACTTGTCTCCTCCTCATACCTTCGTCAGTCCTTCTCCTTTCCCTCAGGTCATGCTCCAGAGCTTTGCTGGGGCAGCACCTTCTTTGAAGCCAGCGAGTTTTGCCTGAGTGAATATTAGGAAAGTTTCCCCTGAGCCTTCAAACGGCAGGCAAAAAATTATTATTCTGTGTTCGTTGGGGATGCGCTGCGAAATTCAGCAGGCTTTGAGTACACAGGCAGCAGCTGAAAGAGCCTTGGGACCACCCCTCGCCGTCCGCGGAGAGCTGTCGGGCGGCACAGAAGCCTTCTCGAGGAAGGCCCAGGGCGCCCAGGGTGCAGAGCTGCTGGCGAGGCTCTTGGAGCTGCGGCGCGGAGACGGGGCGG
>VXBH01002529.1:1650-15681 GCA_013400035.1 Rynchops niger | reverse complement strand
GTGCTGGCACAGGCCGGGATGCTGGTGGCCTCCTTGGCCACCTGGGCACTCTGTGGCTCATACTCAGCCGCCATCGACCAACGCCCCCAGGTCCTCTTCCGCCGGGCAGCAGCTCTTCAGCCACTCTGCCCAGCCTGGAGCGTCCACGGGGTTGGTGTGACCCAAGTTGGCCTTGTTGAACCTCACACCGTTGCCCCTGGGCCATCGGTCCAGCCTGTCCAGATCCCTCCATAGAGGCTTCCTACCCTCCAGCAGATCGACACTCCCGCCCAACTTGGTGTCCTCTGCAAACTGACTGAGGGTGCACCCGATCCCCTCCTCCAGGTCGTCGATAAAGACGTTAAACAGAACTGGCCCCGACCCCGAGCCCTGGGGAACACCGCTGTGAGCGGCCACCAACTGGACTGAACTCCATTCACCACCACCCTCTGGGCCTGGCCTCCAGCTGGTTTTTACCCATCCTGGTGCTGCCCAGGGGACACCGTCCCCGTTTTCACTCCAACTGAGCTCAAAAAGACGCTGGTCTCCAGGGAGCGGCCGCGATGCTGCTGGGGGTGGCTCAGCCCCTGCCCTGACGGGAGGCAGGGTCGGGGCCCAAAGCAGCTGCTGGGCTCTGGGTCACCTCTCTGTTTTTTCAGAGCGCGTCTGGTTTTGTCAGCGATCTCTTCTGCACTCGCTGGGTGCCATCGCTGAGCAGGCAGAGGTTGTGTGACTCCCAGATGTCTCATCTGCCCTGCTGTCAAAGCAACAAAGAGAGCAAATGTTTATAAGATCCCCTTTGAAAAGATCAATGCGAAATGCTTCGCTTTTTCAAATGGTTCCTTTTATTGCCGGGGTTTCTCCCTTTCCTGGCTCTCAGCAGCGTGTGAAGTGGGCAGAGGTGGTGTCACTGCTCACAATAACTGTTACCTGTTTACACAGGTCTCATTGAAATGTTGCGCGCAGAGATAGGAGCCACCATCTGCAGAAGAATGTGACCTTCTGCTCCCACTCTCTGCTGCATAAATACGAGCCTGGCCATAAATTCTTTTCAACTTAACCGGAGTTAGATATAATGAACCACCAGCTCTCAGCCGTAAACCAAGCACCTGTCTCTGGGGGCACAGCCTGTCACCACCTCAGTGGCTTTGCCCCCGCCTGAGCATCGCTGTCACGGAGCACCTTGCGTGGGCAAACCCCGCAGTGCCTGGAGGGACCCTCCGCGTTTTCACCTCACCACAAGCCATTTCTCTTTTTCTTCCTCAGATTTGGCCTCAGCCTAAAAGTTGTGACTTCCCACGGCATATGTTGTGCGGTTCTGCATTTCCTGCAGTGCTAAAATAAGTGTGCACGAGGGACTTTGGTCCTAATACTACCTGGGACAGATAGTAGTCCACTAGTGGTCCAGTCTTTTCGACCATGTAGACACTGCTTCCAGCTACAACCTCTAACAATCTGATCAGGATGAGACATGGACTGTTCTGCCACCAGCAGTGAACAGGCGCCATGCGCCAGAAGGGGTGGTGGTGCTTCCAGCCAGGTTCACAGAACCATGGAATGGTTTGGGTTGGAAGGACCTTAAAGCCCCCCCAGTGCCCCCCCTGCCCTGGGCAGGGACACCTCCCACCAGCCCAGGTTGCTCCAAGCCCCGTCCAACCTGGCCTTGAACCCCTCCAGGGATGGGGCAGCCACAGCTTCTCTGGGCAACCTGGGCCAGGGGCTCACCCCCCTCACACCAAAGAACTTCTTCACAATATCTCACCTAAATCTCCCCTCTTCCAGTGTAAAACCCTTCCCCCTCGTCCCACGGCTCCCCTCCCTGCTCCAGAGTCCCTCCCCAGGTGTCCTGGAGCCCCTGGAGGGACTGGCAGGGGCTGGAAGGTCTCCGCGGAGCCTTCTCTTCTCCAGGCTGACCCCCCCAGCTCTCTCAGCCTGTCCTCCCAGCAGAGGGGCTCCAGCCCTCCCAGCATCTCCGCGGCCTCCTCTGGCCCCGCTCCAACAGCTCCGTGTCTCTCCTGTGCCGAGGCCCCAGCGCTGGAGGCAGCACTGCAGGGGGGTCTCCCCCGAGCGGAGCAGAGGGGCAGAATCCCTTGGGTTCCCCTTGGGAGCCTGAACACTCCTCCTTCCCTCCAAAGCCAGCTGTGCCTGCTAAGCCCGTTCTTCCTTGCTGCAGACAGGTTCCCCAGGTGTCTGTTCCCTCACCTGCTTGTCTCACGTGCGCTTTTTTCTTTTATTGTCTTTGAAGCAGAGGAAGAAGAAGAAGAAGAAACAGAGAAGATGCAGAATGGGAAGGACCGAGGTAAGGGGACAAACTGCGGTCTCTGAGCTGTGAAGCATTTTCCGATGTGCTCCTCTGCGGGAAGGAGCTGGGTTTGCCGGCTCCGTTCGGGGAGAGGGCTGTGAGCGCGGATGGCTCCGGGGGGCAGCAGCCCACGTTGCTGCTGCTGCTGCTGCTCTCACCCCACCTGCAGACACGGCCCCGGTTGCTCTGCCCGCTCCGGTCATCGCCACGCTGCTGCCTCGCTCTCTCCAACATCTGCCATAGCTCGAGGTGACGCCGTGGCCAGGGTTTCTTCGGCGTGTGGCTTTCAGGAATGTTCTTTCAGCAGAGGTCGTGCACAGATCTTTGAAAGGTGTAAGAGGAGGAGGAGCCGCCCTCAGTGCTGTGCGAAATCCCATGCAGAGCATTCAGAGAAAAAAAGCAAAGCTTGGGCTGGTGACCAGTGAAGCTCCCCAGCGGTGGGACCGTCATCTGCTGAGCCACCGCCTCCTGCGACCTTGGCCGGACAAATGGAGTGCTGTGTCCAGTTCTGGGCTCCCCGGTTCCAGGACAGGGGACTGACTGATGGAGAGCGTCCAGCAAAGGGCTACCAAGATGCTGAGGGGACTGGAACACCTCTCTGATGAGGAAAGGCTGAGGGATTTGGGTCTTTTTAGTCTGGAGAAGAGCAGACTGAGAGGGGGTCTTGTCAACGCTTGTAAATGCTGAAAGGGTGGGCGTCAGGAGGATGGGGCCAGGCTCTTTGCAGTGGTGCCTGGGGACAGGACAAGGTAACGGGCACAAACTTTGGAGTCTCCGTCTCTGGAGACATCCCAACCCCGCCTGGACGCGTTCCTGTGCCACCTGCTGGGGGTGACCCTGCTCTGGCCGGGGGCTGGACGGGATGATTTCCAGAGGGCCCCTTCCAACCCTGACCATTCTGGGATGATGCTGTGAAATGTTCGGCATCCCTCCGCTGATGGCCACCCCGTGTAGGCAGTGCCATGGGCTACGCGGGGTTTCACAGGAGGGTTCTTTCGTCTCCACTCTCCCTGGGCTGCGGGTCTGGATGCTAATCGTCCCCAGACCACCTCCGCCTTTGGTGCGAGCGAATCCCCAACACGTGCTGGCGGAGCGATCCCCCGGGAGCCATCATGGCAGGGGTGGAACGCCGCCCCGAGACTCGCCAACAGCCCTGCAGCGCAGGGTTGAGCTGGAGGGGCTGCAGGAGACGCGGTCCTCCCGTCCCACCCCGCGGGAGAACGGAGCAGCAGCTCCCAGCCCTCCTCGGGGAGGGACCTTCCTCGGGGGGCTCCTGACTTCTGCTTTCCACATTTTAAACCCCAGCGCAAGAAACAGACTCGGACAGGTTTGAATCAGCCCAAGCATTTCTGTCTGGCTTGAGCCAAACCCAATTTCAGCATCAACAAACCGGAACTTTTTATCCTTTTGGGGTTTTTTTTGGTGAACGCGGGTTTTCCCTCTGGCTGAGGCGAAGGGGCAGGGCTCGCGTTTCTCCCGAAAACGGCCTGTTTTCCTGCCCAGCAAGTTCTGCAAAAGCATTCAGGTGTTTGGAAATGCTCTGCTTCCTGGTGGTTTGTCCATCGCTATTAGACACTATAAGTTTGTAGGAAAAAGTGCAGTAAGTTTGATTTTGCCTAAACCGGGAGTTTTCAAGGCAGAATCGCACTGGCTCTAAATCACAGGGCTCTCTTTGCCCTCGAACATTCCTCTGCCGTTAAATATTTTAGATGCTTAGCAGATGACCCTTCTGCTTTTTTTCCAAATGCGCGTTGTATCTTGCGTGGGAAATAGGGAAAGGGGGATTTTGAGGAGTTGAAGTATAATGAATGGTAGCGGAGACATCGTAAGACAAATTCAGCTGTGTTATTCATTGCAGCAGCATCGGAGCGGGGGGGGGACAGGGGGACGGAGACGTGTAACCAAAAGCAGAACTTGGTCCAAAAGCCTTGGTGTGGAATGTAAATATTATCTCTGCCAGAGAGTAAGTGATTTCTTAATGCCACAACGTTAGTGAGAGAAAAATCTGGCAGAAAAATGGAGGAGCGATCGATCCACCAACTGCAGTCCTCCGGGGGAGCTCCTCCAGGCACCGAAGCACGCGTGGCCATGGGGAGGGAGTCCAGCCATGGGTGGCTCTGCCCCACGTCACCTACAGGGACCCGTGGCCAGGATGCTCCAATGCCAAGCTCTGCCTGCCCCGGCTCCCTTCCTTGCACGGTGACTGTGTGCACGTCCCCATCTCAGCAAAGCTCTTCCGTTCCTTCCATCCGGAACAGACGAGAAGAAAGAAATCACTTGCAGCCCGTGTGTTCCCCAGCCTCTGACCGGCGCAGACAAGGGAGACGCCGGTCCTCGCGGGGATGCTGCTGCTGCAGTGTGTTTCCTCGGGCGACAGCATCACCCTTGGGCTTCCTCACAAGTTTCTGCACAAAGTTACGTCATATTTCTCTGTGCCCCAGTTAATCAACCTCAGGACTCGCTTCTCCGCTGGAGAGGCTTACGTCCATACGCTGGATATAGCGGCGGCGTGGTACGGCTCTAGCAGGATGAAATCATTCAGGAAGACTCCCAAGTTGGCTGCGTCTTTTGTGGTTAGGATTACAAATTGAGCAGCATCTCCAGAGAAGAATCCTGCGCGGGTTTCCAAGCACAGAAGAGCACAGTCGGGAGCTGGCAAAGCCACATCCATCCAGTTGTGTTAGACGTCATTTTGAGTTACCCCGTCTTGAAACTGGCGTTACGTATCCATTCATGGCACGTGCACCAGGCGTTATTCCAGGTCGGATGCCTGCACTGGCCAGGGCTGTCCCGCAATCACTGTTTGCCATGGCCATGCTGCCTCTCTCCAAGACCGGCTGCGCCTGATGGTGGGCAAGAGGTGGACCCTTGACAGTATCACCTGAAATGAGATGCTCCACGAGCTGGTCCCATATGCATTCGCCATTGGTCCCCGCTGTACGAGAGGGACATTGAGGTGCTGGAGCGTGTCCAGAGGAGGGCTACCAGGCTGGTGAGGGGTCTGGAGAGCAGGTCGTGTGAGGAGAGGCTGAGGGAGCTGGGCATGTTCAGCTTGGAGAAGAGGAGGCTGAGGGGAGACCTCCTTGCCCTCTCCAACTCCCTGAAAGGAGGGTGGAGAGAGGTGGGTGGTGGCCTCTTCTCCCAGGTGAAGAATGACAGGAGCAGAGGAGATGGGCTGAAGCTGCGGCAGGGGAGGTTTCGGTTAGATATGAGGAGGAATGACGTGACTGAGAGAGTGGTCAGGCCCTGGGACAGCCTGCCCAGGGAGGGGGTTGAGTCCCCATCCCTAGAGGTGTTTAAGAACCGTCTGGATGTGGCACTTCAGGGCATGCTCTAGTGGCAGAGAGTGTAGGTTGTTTGGTTGGACTTGATGATCTCAAAGGTCCTTTCCAACCATGAACATTCTGTGATTCTGTGATTTGTATTTTATAATGCCCAAACCAATAGAAGAGGGATTAAAGTGCTGTGATCTGCTGGCCCAAACTGCTGGAAGGAAGGGCATGGTTTGCAGCCCCATAAAATTTGTTAGACAAAAATTCCCAATTTGCAACACACCTGCCCACAGTGATCAAAACTGGAGTCCATGCAGCCATCTGTTCGGAGAATCATGGAATCACAGAGTGGTTTGGGTGGGAAGGGACCTTAAAGGCCACCCAGTGCCACCCCCTGCCCTGGGCAGGGACACCTCCCACCAGCCCAGGTTGCTCCAAGCCCCGTCCAACCTGGCCTTGAACCCCTCTTGTTCTTGGAGGACAGAGTCCGTCCTTGGCCGGTTTGCAGATGACACCAAGCTGGGAGGAGCGGGTGATACCCCAGAGGGTCGTGCTGCCATCAGGAGGGACCTCAACGGGCTGGAGAAATGGGGCTGAAGTTCTCCCGAACAAGGAAAAGTGCAAAGTCCTGCCCCTGGGGAGGAACAGCCCCAGGCGCCGGGCCATGCTGGAGGCCACCCAACTGGAAAGCAGCTTTGCAGGGAAGGTCCTGGTGGACACCAAGTTGACCATGAGGCAGCAATGGGCCCTTGGGCAATGCAGGTGAAGGGTGTCCTGGGCTGCTAATGCAAAGCATTGCCAGACGAGGGAGGGGATCCTTCCCTCTGCGCAGCACCGGTGAGGCCACCCCGCGAGTGATGGGTCCAGTGCTGGGCTCCCCAGCACAAGAGGGACGTGGAGAGACCCCAGCAAGGGGCCGTGGCAACGATTAAGGCATTGAAGCATCCATCATAGGAGGAGAGGCTGAGAGAGCTGGCATCAAGTCAGGGTGTAAAAGAGTAAAGAAAACTGAGCCAGAGTCTTCTCAGTGGTGCCCAGAGCAAAGACACGAGGCGATGGGCACGCAGCGAAACGCAGGAAGTTCTGTTTGGATGTAAAAAATGCTTTTTTACTGTGAGGCTGGTCAAACACTGGCCCAGGTTGCCCGGAGAGGTTGTGGGGTCTCCACCCTGGGAGATACCCCAAATCTGATGGGACAAGGTCCTGAGCAGAACGGGGTGGCTGACCCTGCTCTGCTGGGGGCGTCAGACTGGGCGATGGTGGGATTTCTGGGATTCAGCAAGATCATGAGCCCTTTTGTACCTACCTCGTATTTCAGGGGACTTGCCATTCACCCCGACGCTGTAACGCTGTTTGCGGTCGCGAGAAGGGTTACCCCTTGGGGCAATAAGAGGTGGGGAGGGCAGATTTTTCGTTTTACAGGGAATAAAATTGCCTGCTTTCTAAGCGTGCCTTTGCCCTCCCTGTGTTGCAGGTTAGACGTTCGGCCGCGGGCTGCGCAGGAATTCAGGTAAGGAAGGGTGTCTTTTTTCTTCCCGTCTCCAGCAGCACTGCTCTGTAGTCACCGTTGCCATGCGCAGGACCAAGTCCCTGGTCACCTCCTGCCCTTGTCTTTTATCTCCTGTTTCTGCCCAGGGAGGGTTGTGCCCATCGCTCCACAACCGCTCAAAAGGATGTTGAGTTTTTCCTTGCTAAGACCCAATTCTGCTCCTGCTGCAGACAGAGGGAAAACATCATTAACTTCAGTGAGAACAGCATTATCTCCTATTTTATTGGGATTGCTTCTATAGTGAGAGGCCTCAGCCAGGAAATAGGACCCCATTGTGATGGCCACTATCCAGATGTACTAAAAATACAATCTCTACCCTCAAAGAGCCTGCGCTTTTAGTTATAATAAGGCACAACCGATGGGTAGACAAACAGGTGGCTGGAGATAGCGGCAAGGAGAAAGCCTGAGCCCTGTGGTGACAATGCCTCTGGAGGACCTGAATAAGATCCATATCGTGACCCATCTGAAAAGCTCGTAGGAGGGCACCGGATCGGGTTTCCACGCTCCCCGTACACTCCCTGTGGCCGTAGCCATAATGCCCGTCTTTCACCATTCCCAGTGGGAAGCAGAAGGGTTCTCCTGGCAGAAAAGCATAGTGTGGGCACGCTCGTAGTTAGCCAGAAAGGGATGGGGACGGGCGTAGGCAGGTCCTTCTTTCTAGGACCCGTCCGTTACACTGCAGCTCGGTCAGTTGTAGAAACCAGACAGCAGAAATTCTTTTACCTTTACCTTACCAGTTCAGCCCCGGCCCATGGAGACAGATAGTCGTGATGGATCTGAAACCCAATTTTGCACGGTAAAACCACCACAGTTGTCCTCGAAAAGTAATTTGCAAAGGAGAAAAAAGGGGGTTTGCCCTCTCTGCCGCCCCGGCATTTCAGCGCCGGCTAGAGATAACCCGAAAGTGGATTGAGAGTTTTTCTGATAGTTTTTACATTAGAAATTCAAGTCCTGCCTCATCTGGGAAACAATCTGGTAACTCAAGAAGGAGTGAAATTATACCATTAGAGAGGAAGCCGGCAATGGAGAGCTGTTTATACTGGCTGTGTGCGGCTTTTTCTTAATGTCCCTTTAACTCTAATGGCTTTGGAGAAAAGGATGGCTTTGACCCTGGCCACCCCTTAGCCACTGATGGGGAGATGAGAAGCGCCCCGTTCCCTGAGAAGCCCGGCAGAGCCTCCAGCAACACCAGGCACCGGCACTGATGAGTGCTGAATTAGAGACAACTGCAAATATGAGAGAGCAACCACTTTCAGGTTTCTTTATCTTCCAGAAAGAATGAAAAAAGACATGAGTAAGAGAAAAAAAATTCTTTAAACTGTGGTGGTTCTTCTTGAAGTTCCTCATGTTCCCATTTGTGGTACCAGGGCCTGTGATGGGTCCTCTTGAACATTGCTGGTGGAAGGGTCCGGCCAAGCCAGACCCGTGGCTCCGGCCACTCTTCAGCTCTGGTTGCCCACCGATGTTGGAGGGGGCTGGGGTGGGCAGCATCATCAGGGGCCGTCTGTTCGCCACTCTTGGCTGTTCTGGGGGAAAAATGCCCAGCACCGACCTGACCTTGGCTTGCAAAGTCAAGCATGTCCACTCATGGGCCCTCACTCGCAGGACCTGGGGACCTGCCACAGCACCGTGCTCCTGGTGTCATTGACTCAGGAGCTTGGGTTCTTCTCCCCAGGAACAGGCCATGGCACAAGAGGAGACGGCCTCGCGTTGCGCCAGGGGAGGTTTAGGATGGATATTGGGAACAATTTCCTCATGGAAAGGGTTGTGAAGCGTTGGAAGAGGCTGCCCAGGGCAGTGGTGGAGTCGCCATCCCTGGAGGGATGGAAAAGCCGGGCAGACGCGGTGCTGAGGGACATGGGGTAGTGGTGGCCTTGGCAGTGTTGGGTCAATGGTTGGACTCGATGGTCTTTAAGGTCCCTTCCAACCTGGGCAATTCTATGGTTCTGTGATTCCTCTTGTTTCCTGGGTTGTTTGGGGTCCAAGGTGAGGAGCTCTGGGGTCGGCAGGACACTTGATGGCCATGGGGGATGCTGCACGTTTGGTCCACTCAGAGCGTGCCAGGGGTGGCCCCAGAGATGCACAGCCCCAGCTGGAAGGTTGAGGAGGTCCCAGCAGAGGAGCTTGGCTCCTGCCCCATGACCATGCAGGAGGTGATGTCCAAACCCACACGGGGCCAGGCCGGAGCTCTGCCATGCCGATGGCGCTTTGTGTGTTTCCCATGATGCAGGCACGGAGGGTTGCGCTTATGACCGAGAGACGTCTCCCCGTCCTTTGGAAGAGGCACGTTTCAAGCTGACACATCCACCATCGTGCAACTGTGACCGATGTCAACCACCTGCTGACAAAAGCGGCTTCCTCCGAACCACCCGGAGGGTTTTCCCCGTGGGCACCTGCCTCTTAGGTCATTGCATGTACTATTCTCCTCCATGTGTTTACTAACGGTAATCAGACAATGCCCCATCCAACTCAGCAATTTATGGGAGGTTTAAGAAAAAAAAAAAAAAAGAATTCAACCAAAAGGAAAGCTAATTCTCCCTGCGCCTGCTAAGTGTACTGATCTTCTTTGGTTTCCTCCCAAACGGTGTCATCATCGCGTCACGCGCCGTCATCTCCTCTTGCCTTCCGCCCCCCGGGATGCATGAAAAAACGGGTGTAGAGCCTCCTTCACACAAAGGGGATTCTGCCTTCAAAAAACCCACCGTCTCGAAACCCCGCTGTCTGCCAGTGTCTGGTTGCCCTCGTGCGTGACGTCGCGTGGCGTCCTGGGCGTCATCGCTGGGGACGCGCCACGGCAGTGACAGGCCACCGGCCACCCGCTCCCGGCGTTCCGGGCTCTGCTTCTCTCCAGACTGTTAAAACCGTTCCCTTTACAAGCGGGGGCGAGCGTTGCTGGGCTCGGGTTGGCACCTCGGCCTTCATTTTGAGGAGTCGCGTTCGGTTGTGTTTAAAATGAAGAGAAAGGCCCGAGCTGTGCCATGCAGGGCTGGCAGCTCACCGCTCCGCCCTCGCTAGGCTTTTCTTTCCCCCAGCTGCTCAGAAAACGTCGTAATCAGTTCCAATCACTGGTGATTTTCTTTCTTTTTTTTTTTTTCTTTTTGCCTTGGTGCTTAGGAATGTTATTTTTAGTGGAAGGAGCCGAGTGCCCTAATGCAGCCATAAATATTTATCAAGGGTGATGAATGGAAAGGCGCGATAAACCCCGAAACCAGCCCTCAGCTCTTCTCCCCGGCTGAACCCACGCGCGGCCTCGACTCCCGGCGGGGGGAGATGGTGGGTCCCTGCAGCCCCCGGGGAGGGGGAGAATAAACGGCCGCGGTGGCCACGGGTTTAGTGGGATATAAATATTGTGAGTGAGCTGTCGAGAAGGAGAGGAAAGTGATGATAACCTGGTGCGGCGCCTCAGCTCTACCCTGCCAGAGCGCGCCTGCGGGCACCGGGAAGATTTTGTGTGCATTTTGGGATGGATTTGCTGAATTAGGGCCGGCAGCGGCTTTGGCTGCAGCCACGGAGGGGTTCGAGTGCGAGAATGGGAATGCTTTGCTGGTGTCGGCGCTCGGGGAGCGGATGGAGGTGTTGGTCTGTGCGAGCACCGGGGTCTTCCTCCTGCTGGCTTTGCATCGCGCGGGGGGGACCTCCCGGCACCTCGTGCAGGAGAGAGCCTGGGGGGTCCAGGCTGAGCCCCCCGGTCCGGGGGCAGAGCCGCAGCGTCCTCCAGGGACTGGGTGGTGGGGTGACATGCCTGAGGGACAGGATGCCATCCAGAGGGACCATGATGATCTCAAGCAATGGCCACATGTGAACCTCATGGGGTCCAACCAGGCCAAGTGCAGGGTCCTGGCCCCGAGTCGGGGCAGCCCCCGGTGCCAGCCCAGGCTGGGGGTGGAGGGATGGAGAGCAGCCCTGAGAGAAGGGCTTGGGGTGCTGGGGGGGGAAAAGCTGGCCATGAGCCGGCACCGTGCGCTGGCAGCCCAGAACCCCCCCACAGCCTGGGCTGCATCCCCAGCAGCGTGGGCAGGGGGGCGAGGGGGGGATTCTGCCCCTCTGCTCCGCTCGGGGGAGACCCCCCTGCAGTGCTGCCTCCAGCGCTGGGGCCTCGGCACAGGAGAGACACGGAGCTGTTGGAGCGGGGCCAGAGGAGGCCGCGGAGATGCTGGGAGGGCTGGAGCCCCTCTGCTGGGAGGACAGGCTGAGAGAGCTGGGGGGGGTCAGCCTGGAGAAGAGAAGGCTCCGCGGAGACCTTCCAGCCCCTGCCAGTCCCTCAAGGGGCTCCAGGAGAGCTGGGGAGGGACTCTGGAGCAGGGAGGGGAGCCGTGGGACGAGGGGGAAGGGTTTTACACTGGAAGAGGGGAGATTTAGGTGAGATCTGGGGAAGAACTTCTTTGCTGTGAGGGGGGTGAGCCCCTGGCCCAGGGTGCCCAGAGAAGCTGTGGCTGCCCCATCCCTGGAGGGGTTCAAGGCCAGGTTGGACGGGGCTTGGAGCCACCTGGGCTGGTGGGAGGTGTCCCTGCCCAGGGCAGGGGGTGGCCTTTAAGGTCCCTTCAACCCAAACCACTCTGTGATTCGATGGTAGGAAAAGGATGGATACACATAGAATCATAGAAACATTCCAGTTGGACAAGACCCTTGGGATCATCGAGTCCAACCATCAGCCCCACGCTACAAATTCTCCCCTACGCCACATCCCCCAACACCACATCTAAACGAGTCTTAAACACTTTCAGGGGTGGTGACTTCACCATCTCCCTGGGCAGCCAACACCTCCTGTAGCCATCAGGGAAGCACGTTACGCATGAAGCCTGGATCACAGCGCAGTGTCACCTTCACTGCGTTTTTCCTCATATTACTCACCCTGTGACTTTCCCTTCTCACTTTCGCTACCACCATCACTGGGAGGCAAAGCCTCCTGCCACAGCCGCCACCTCGGCCACCAGCGTCTCTCTGACCTGCCATCCGGCCGCACTGGAGGAGGTGCTGGTGGCACCACTGGGACCTTCCACCACCAGCCACCACCGCTCTGACTGCCCCGGCGCTCGGAGGGGAGATGCTGGGGACGCAAAGGGCTCTTGCAGCCAGCGCTGCTGGTCACAGGGATGGTGACAGCCAGGGGAGTGGGGACATCGGGGCATTGTTTGGAAAACCTGGTGGGATCAATTGGGTTTGTACAGACACAGCTGGGAGATAGGATCATGGAACCACAGAACGCTTTGGGTTGAAGGGACCTTAAAGGCCACCCCGTGCCACCCCCTGCCCTGGGCAGGGACACCTCCCACCAGCCCAGGTGGCTCCCAGCCCCGTCCAACCTGGCCTTGAACCCCTCCAGGGATGGGGCAGCCACAGCTTCTCTGGGCACCCTGGGCCAGGGGCTCACCACGCTCGGCCTGAACAATTTCTCGCCGACATCTAGTCTGACTCTGCTGCTGGTGTTTGTTGAACGTGTCCCCGCGTGCCGCAGCTCTGCGCTGCCTCCCCCACCGTGCCACTTATTTTAGCCAGCAAAGCCTTTTGGCAGATGCTTGATGTCACTGCAAGGCTGGGGCTGCAGCTCACCGCTGGCGGCTGCTGGGAGGACTGGTCCAGCCGAGCCGGGAAGCACTGGGATAGGCGCAGATGCTGGGGTCCAAGCTGTGCCGTGCTCGTAGCGGGGGGTCCCAGTGCCAGGCAGGATGCCCGGGACCGTTTTGCACCCCAGTAACACCAGGAACCTCCTCCAGTGGCGTGCTGGGACGTTGTGTAGGGGAAAAACCACCCACCACCCCAGCTTGCCTATGGTTAACCTCAAAACCTGCTTATGGACTATTGTTTGCCTTCGGAATAGTCGCCTTAAACCCCCCCGGGAGGAACGGTTCAGGCCAGGCTTTACTCTGTGTCCCCAGGCTGTGTCCCGCTGCGGCGTTTCTGCACCCCGACCCCTTGCCCTGCTCCGTGGCGGGAGTCCGGGATGGTCCGTGCTCGGAGTCCGGGATGCAGCACCCCAGGGGCTGCCGGGCTGGGAGCTGTGCACGTGCGCGGGTGCGCACGCCTGTGTATATGCACATCTATGTGTGTGTCCCTGCCCACGCCTGTGCCCGCAGGCGCTGCAGGCAGCGCGGCGCACGCCGGCGCTGCTCTGGGGAGATGGCGATGGGCCGGAGCGTGGCTGCCGCTGCCTCCCTGCCCCTCGCGGCTGCCCGCACCCCTGCGGCTGCCCGTAAACAATAGCTAACCGCAGATGCCGTTCTTTCCTTTCAAATTTGGGGGGTTATTTCACATTTTTTGTCAGGAAGAGGCAGGGCCATCCGGCAGCACCCATGAAACCCGGATCGCAGTGAATTTGCAACTTCCCTCGGGGCAAACCCACCTGAACAAAAAAGCAAAATGCCACCTAAAAAGGTTTTCTCATGGGAAAGTTACCTGGGCAGAGCCATGTCCCTGCGTTGGCATTCCCAGCCGGTGCCCCCGTGCCGGGGGTTGGTGCCAGGAGAGGGGAACCCCCAGTTCCATGGGGCAGGGAGCGGGGGCGGGCGCTGCGCCGTGCGTCCCACACCCGGCCGGTCTCTCGGTGACGTGCGAAAGGAAGGCGGCAGCTTTGGCCGCTCGTATCTGGGGGCTCCCCAAGGAGCCCACGCAGTCGGGGTGTCCCCAGCATCAGAGCCCGGCAGTCGGGGCGCCGGGGACCGCGCCAAGCCTTGGTGCCGTTCCCTGTTCCTGGCACCGCGTGAGCGTGGCTGCGGGCACAGGGGAGCATGGGATGGAGCGGGAGCATCCCGGGGAGCCGTCGGCAAACCCGCGCTGCAGCCGGTGCTCCCAGTCTCGAAGAGAAACCTGTAAACTGGAAGCCATGTTCTGTCATCTGCCAAATGTTTAATAAATTCATCTCGTCCCTGAGGGGTGTCTTGTCCCTTCACCGCATGAAAAAGGCGGAGATGCTGGTGAAAAAGGAAGGGGGG
>VXBH01002528.1:3122-15964 GCA_013400035.1 Rynchops niger | reverse complement strand
GGCGGTGCGGGGGGGGGCTCTGCGGGCATCCCGGGGAGAGCGTCTTCTCTCTCTGCCTCTCCGGGGGGAAGCCCCTTAACGCTTTGCCCTTTGCCCCGCTCCAACGGTGCTCCCCGGGGGAGCAGGGAGGGGGCCGTGTCCGTGTGTGGGCATCCACCGTGGGAGGTTTGGGTGACTGGCTGTGCCGTCCTGGGGGACATGATGCTTCCAGGCCTGCAGTCCCCAAGGCAGTGTCAACGCCTGGTCACTGCTCTGGGCCTGGCGCTGGCAAACTGCGGCCCAAGCAGCCTCTGCCTATGAAAATCCAAGCCCGGAGCGGGCAGCAAAGTGCTGTGAGTGCCACGGTGGAGGCTGAGCTCTTCCTTCTGCTCCGGGTAAACACCGCCGCGGCTGCCGGCCCTCCCTGCCTACGTAGCCGTGCTGCGCGCCTGCCCCTGCCCAGGCAGCGCCCCAGCCTTCGGGACCGAATTCCTGCTGTGGGTTTGTGCTCTAGACCCCTCCAGAGCCCTGGTTGTAAGCAAACGAAATAAGTGGTTGATTGTTTTCCTTGTGTCCTTTGGGACAGAGGGAGAGCAGCAGCGCCGTGGCACGAGCAGCCGCAGCCTTTCCCCCCACAAAGACTCAGCAGAATTGATGCGGCTCTCGCCTGCCCTTGAGCGTGCGTCTGGTCACAGCAAGAGGCTCTCGCCCACCCTGGCTCTCTGTTCACAGCATTCCCTGTGTGCTTCGATGTCCTCGGCTGTGACATGGGCAGGACACGGATGGGGTCAGGCTGTGGGGTACATGTGTCGCATGGGGACGATCCCAGCTGTGCCCGGCTGTTGTGCCTGGCCACTGAGCTGTCCCTTCTCAGGGCTCTGCTCCCGTCAAGGTGTTGCTTGTTCTGGGTTTGTCCTGTCATGGAGGAGCCGCAGCGAGTCCAGAGCTGGGGGAGGCAGCAGCCAGAGTGCGTTGGGGGCAGCTAACCTCCCAGTAAGCCCAGCGTGCTCTAAAACAGCTTGTTCTCCAAATACTGATGAGGTTTTTGAGTTTATCTCGAGTCGCCGTTGCTGTTAACCACAGCTCTGCTCCAGCTGCCCCCCGGCAGTGAGCTGGGTGGGGGCCCTAGGTTGTCCCCCATACCTGCTTGGACTTGGGCAGCGTTTCTGGGGCCCGTGGGGTGGGATGCAGAAGGAGGAGATGCTGGCTGCCTCCTGACCCTCAGCTGACGGGTGGACGTGGGGAGCTGAATGCCTCGTGACTGCCCTGCTCCGGGTTTCCTGACCCCGCCATCTGGGCGGAACGTGCACTGGGGGCTGCTGCCCCCCTGGCCGGTGGGAAGGCGACGGTGAGGAGCCAGTGTGGCAGCGTTCTCTGGCCAGGTGGAGGCAGAGGTTTTGCATGAA
The DNA here is from genome assembly GCA_013400035.1 of Rynchops niger. Taxonomy (NCBI): domain Eukaryota; kingdom Metazoa; phylum Chordata; class Aves; order Charadriiformes; family Laridae; genus Rynchops; species Rynchops niger. The sequence continues at coordinate 14,579 of VXBH01002528.1, read as the reverse complement.
AGTCATTTCAATGAACCACAGCCTGCACGCTGGGGTGAGCAGGAGCCCTTGGAGAGGTGCCGTGATCCCACGTCGGCCTCGTTTTACCTTTGGCAGACTTGGCTGCGGACGGGTGTCCGCCCGCGTTGCTCTGGCCCGGCCTGATCTCTGGTGTGGAGTGTCGCTGCCCTGCTGATGGCTGCCAGAGAGGATCTAATCTGACCCGACTCTCCGCTGCCTAAGGAGTCGGCTCAGTTTGCAGATGAGGTGTGAATCCATCCGGACGTGCTCTCCGGGGGCAAAGCTACCTGGCGAGCGCGTCCTATGCTTTTCACAGCTCGGCAGCCTGCCTTTGTTCCTGCCTGTCTCGGCTTATCGAGTGTGTCGTGTCCCCAAGGTGTTTTGGCACTGCTGCTTCGGCCCAGCCCCCTGGGGAGACATCCCCTCTTTGCACCTCGTGTGACTGCGGCTGTGCTCCCCGCTGGCTCTCCCGCTCGCTGCCGTGCGTTGCTGCTGGAATGCAAAGGCAGAGCCTGTTTTCCCATGGCCGCTCCGGGGCTGGGAGCACAGACCCCTCTTTGTGCTGTGGGGGGCGAGGGAGGGCTTGGCTCTGTCCCGCAGCGAACAAACGGGAACTGTTGGCCCTGCCGTGCCAAGCCGGTGCCATCTGGAGTGCGTGTCGTGCCCGGCGCTGAGAGGTGAGTGTGGCACGGAGGGGAACACGGCTGGCCAGTGCTGCCTTTACCACCGCTGCCCGCCCCTCTGCCTCCCTTCTCAGTGAATTGGGTCTGTTTGAGTTAAATTTTTCGACTAAAAGTAGGTCTGCGGTTCCGCACCATGGCAGGCTGGCTGGTGAGGCAGACGTGCGAGGCTGCAAAGCTTTCAGCCACGGCGGCCGCAGGGCATTAGACCCTGACACAACAGTCGCTGTGCAGAGAGCCACTCTGCTGCTGTTGGATTTTCCGCTCTTGCTGAACGCGTTACTTCTGAGGTGAGGAACGCCGGTCCCCCCCTGCTTTCCGCCAGCGCCAAGGTGATGGGGCACGTTCCAGGTCAGGGCTTGCTTCCCACTTTGCTTTAAAGTGCTGTTGTCGAGGCGCTCTGGTCCTTGTCTGACCTACTTACATCTGGCTGCTTGGAAGGAAGGCAGATTTGCTCTGCCAAAGAAGTAGCTTTCTGCTGGGAAGCAGAGGAGAGCGGAGGGAGCACGGGGAAGGTGCCCTCCTAACGAGGGCTGTGTGTTGGGTTTCTCCTGTGGGCTTTGCCCGGGCAGCTCTGGCACGAGTGCAGCTCCCAGAGCTTGCTCCTTGTTCTGGTGTTCTGAGGTTGCTTCAAAAATTAAATGGTCTTTTCCAGAGCTGAGCCGGCTTCTTTGTCACCAGCCTCGGGGGGGGCTGTGGTACTGGGAGCCGAAACCTGCTGGAGTCTCTTGGTGTGGAACTGAACGTCTTGTTGTGATGCTGGGGCTTGGGTGCCTCTCTGCTTCCTTTTGCCCATCCCCTTTCTTCCTCTGGAGTCTCCCGCATGCAACACCATAACCGTAGAAATTCCTGCTGCTCGGCAGGACTGGCCGCACCAGCCGGAGCCGTGGTGCCCTGGGCGCAGACTCTCCCTCTGGCAGCCCCGGGGCGGAGGCAGCTTGGGAGGGATGCTCGCGGGGAAAGGGGAGAAGCTGCTGGGCGGGTGCGGAGCTTTGCAGGGAGCTCCGCTTCCCCCTTTCCAGCGGGAGCAGGTGAGGTGAGTTGCAAATGCCGCTGGGCAGGGCTTGCCCGCAGCGTGGCCCCTGGGCAGTCTGGGCTGTGGAAAGACGTGGGTGTCGTGCCAGGATGCTGCGTGCCGGGATTCGGTGCTGCCGCGCTTGAGTGTCCTTGTCAGGTCTGACCTGCTGCCGTGGTGCTGCTCCCGCAGCGATGCAGGTGGCGCTTGCTCGTTCCCAGGGCCTGTCTCTGCTTTCTCTGGAGCAGCTGGGCACCTTCCCTGCCTGGCCAGTGGTTTTTCCTCCTGCAGGTGTGGGGCTTAAATCTTCCCTCGCCTGGGATGGAGGCTGGGTCAGTGGCCCGCAGGTGCTCCTGGCTTTGCCCAGGAGCTGGGAGCGATGGGATTGCCATCTGCAAGAACTGTCTGACCCCATCGACGAGTCTCTCTGTCTGTCACACCCCGTTACTAGATCACGTCTCAAAGCAAGCCCTCCTCTCCCTCTGCACCGGCTGTAAATTTGCAGCGTGTTCTTGGCACCTACCGACCTGAAAAGGAGCCGAGTGTGGATCCGACTGTGCGGAGAACCCACTCTGACGGGGCTTGGCTTGGTTTCCCCTTGGCATTGACACAGGCACTTCCTTCGCGCTCTTATACCTCCCGCAGCTGCGGCTGCCGCCGGGCCCTCGCCACCCTCGGCCTCCTGCCCCAGCAAGGGCTCCGTACGCCGCCCTGTCGATGCTGCGGCCTGGATCAGCCCCCGTTCGTAAGGTTTCTGTAGCTTTAGGGTCTTGCACAAACATCAAGTGTATCCATGTGTCCCAAAATAACGTTTAAGTGCTGGGTATTCTATGGTAGCTTGTCAGTTTTCTCCTAGTGACTCTCGAGTACAAATCTGGTTAGAGGAAAGATGCATTTCTTTAGCCAATTACATTTTTTAGAAGCAGTCAGCGACGGTTTTCCGAGTGGCAGCTTCCTTTCTGTGAGGCCGTTGTGCCTTTGGGGTGGTTCAGGGTGACTTTATTCTGCAGCAGGGACTGTGCCCTTCCAGTGGGTACCTCCTGATGGCACCCAGCGCCTTGCACTCTGTCTCGGTTACTTCCCCTGTGTATTCTGCATTGCGAATCATCTCATCTCTGCTTGGCCTTTGCCTAGGAAAACCCTGAGAATACTTGGCCGGGTTTCGTGGAACAGCAGGAGACCTTGCGCTCCAGCCCGGCTCTCGCTTGTCTCCTTCAGGGCTGCTTCCCGCAGCCGGGCTTGGAGCAGCTCTTGCAAAAGAGTCGTCACGGCAGGCTGGTGGGTAGGCAGAGCCCCCGCGCCTCTGGCCTGCAGGAGAGGGGTGGCAAAAGGGACCAGAGCTGGAGGACTCTGTCCTCAGCCTCCCTGAAAGCCCCAAAAGTCAGTGGAGGAGGAGGGAGGGAGCATCACAGACTCAGGAGGTGGGAGATACCCCGGGGGGCGTGGGAGTCCTGGAGGCTCCTGGCGAGGGCAGGGGGGGCCAGCCCAGCCCTGGGTGCTGCCTTGTGAGCGAAGGGGCGGCTGCTGTGGGGGCACTGCGGGGTCTCAGGCGTGTTTAAGCGCTCTGCTCAAACACAGGCGGAGGCTGGTACAGGGGTTTAAGCTGGAGCCGGTCCTGTGGTATTTTAAAGGCTCAAGAGCAGCAGACCTCCAGGCAGCCCGCGTGTTTAGCTCATGGGTTTTCACCACGATTTTTTTTCACAGTTGTAACTGAACTCTCTGGGTGGGGGCCGGGGGACTGGGCAGACCACTAGATTTTCTCCTAAAACACCGTCACAGCCCATTTGCTCTCGTGGTGCCATGACCTCTTGCGGAGATGCTGCCTGTTGGGCCCACGCACCAGGGCAGGGCCACCGCTCAGACACAGAAATGTCAGTCCTTCGGCGCTGGCCTGGCATCGCTTCTGCCCGGAGGGTGGGTCGGCTTGTTGCCAGCTGCTCGGATATGGGGGTGAGTCTGGGAGAAAAGCTTGGCGCAGGGGTTTGGTTTGGAAGCGTGGCCTTCAGCAGGAGCCCTCGCCGATTAATGTGCTTTTTTTGGCAGAGAGCTTCACCTGGGCGTTTTGCTGTCCCTGCCTGCGACTCAGAGCTGTGTCGGCAGACGGTGTCAACTCAGGGTGGCAGGCTGGAGCTGGAGACTGGTTGCCTGCTCCCGTGTAAGCTGCCGGTGCCGTAAGCTCTGCGCCACAGAGCGCCTGGTGCTGTTTTACGGAGAACTTAGCACGCTGTCGGTTTTGAGTGATGGTCGGAAGAGCCGCGGGTTTGTTCCTTGCTCTTCCCTGGTAGCGTTTCAGCCGCAGCCTGTCAGAGACCAAAGACTGACGCTGCACTGGGTTCGCTGTGCAGAGAGTCTTAGAGATGGCTCATTAGCGCCTACCTCTAAACGAGCTCTGTGTGAGTGGGCCCCAGCACTGCTGAGGGGAATTAAAAGGCTCTCAAGAGCCCTTCTCTGCTCCCTGTCCTACCTGGAGCAGCCTGAGGCCACCAGTATTTCCCTGGTTCCCCTTGTGCCTCGAGGAGCTCCCGGCTCTGTCGGCTCCAGCGTGCAGGCTTCGTTTGCTCTAAATGCTCAGACAGTGTCGGAGCCTGCGGTGAAGGGGATGGTGCGTTGTTGGCAGTTGATGAAAAGGCATTTTTATCAGAACGCGAACGCCACTAGTCTCAGGAGCCACTTTCCATTCAGCAGTGTATTGTTCTCTGCGAGGCTTGGGCAGTGCAGCACGTTATTCCCAGCCGTGGGTCACCAGCGAAGCAGCCGGGAAGTCCCTGTGTCTCCCGCCGTTTCCTCCCACTGGAACAATTGGAGATGTCCGTCGGAGAGAGTGGCGGCTCAGAGCGGTTCCTGCCCAGTCCCCTCGTGTGCCACCTCTCTCTCCCCAGCTTCCTTTCCCTTCTTGCCTGGCACATGGGACGGGGAGAGGCAGGGAAGTCTGCGGGGCCCTCCTGGGACGGGCTTTTCCTGCTCTTCCCTTTGCTGCAGCCCAATGTCAGGACACGATTCCTCGCTCCTGATTAAAGGTTTCCTCTGCCAAGGGAACCGAGCCGTGCTCAGTGGAAAGCTGCTGAAGGCCAGCCTGACTCTGGGGTCCCTTAGTTGGGGATGGGGAAGCCGCGGCTCCACCGAGGGCTGTGGAATTCGGCCCCAAGGCGTTAGAAACTTTTGTGTTCGGGGTTTTGTTAAAAATGCATTGTCAGTGACCGTGGGTTGTTAATAATTCACAGTGAACGTCTGAGTCCCGCGGGCCTGGAGTGTGTCTGTCTGTCTGCACGCAGAGATGCACTGGCTCTTTGAGACGCTCCAAATCGAGATGGCAGCTCGCTCTCTTAAAGCATGCTGATACGATTTTAAAAGCCTGAATGACCTTAAATCCTGCGATGGCTGTCTTTCGGGATAAATTATTTATGTCGCATCTTCAGTGCTGCCGAAGCCCTTCCTCCTCAGGAATGGGCAGAAATGTCAGGCTTTGGAGGACAGGGTCTGAATTTGCAAGGGCTGTGCTCAGGGTAACAAGGAATCGAGGGTTCGGATGGGAAGAGGCGGAAGATAAAGGCGCCCTGCGAGGCGGGGGCGGGAGGGAGGGTGTTTGAGAGGTCCAGCCTTGGAAGTCGTCCCCAAACCGGTGCAGCCGCATTCTGCAGCCGACATCAGAGGGCTGGAAATTCCTCTTGATCTGCAGTTCAAAGCCGCTGCCTCCCTGAGGATGAAGCGCTTCATCTCGGGTTTGCAAATGCAGGCTCGCTGCAGCAGCGAGGGTAGCTGTGAAATACAAATCCGCCACGGCGCCCAAATCCCCCTGAAAAGCGAGGAAACGTGCTTAACGGCGTCTGAAGGTCACTGCTGCCTGTCCCGTTAAAAAAGCAAACACCCCTGCCCCACACACACGCACAAGGGACGAGCAGAATCCAGGGCTCCTTACTGGAGAAGGATTTCATTTCCCTTCACGGCAAACGGGGACTCGAAAAACGCCTGAAAAACGTGGCGTGTTGTCTTGTGCAGGGCAGATCTGGCTAATCCAGCCGTTTTACGGGACAGGGTGACTGCCGACTGCAACATTCTTAGTTTTTAATAGTGTTTTGAACCCAGGGTTGGCAGGGGCGTCCTGATTTGAAACAACTGCCCCAAAGTCGGTGCTGCCGTGGGGCGAGGGGTGCTGCGGTGATGGTGGGGTCCAGCGCGGCTGCTGAGCGGCTGCTCTGGGAGCAGCTTTCTGCAGGGTCACCTTGATTTCGGTGAACTAACTTTCCTCTGAAGTGATAGCTTTTCACACATTTTCTTCCTCTTGGTTTCCTCACAGCGTTCTCAGGTTTTGTTTTTTATTTTAAAAGGAAAGCTAACGTGCAAACCGGCCCCTCCTGGCTAAGCCGAAGACGAGCTCTCCCCTGCACTTTGATCTCGCGGGTGTCTCTCTCTCACTGCCCCGATTCAGGTCTTTCAAACCACTTTCCCTGCAAGCGCAGTGAGTTGCCGCCGGGGCATATGGAGCTCTCAAAGGCTCAGATCTGGCTTGGTGAAAGGATCCCTGGTAAGGAAGAACAAAGGAGAAGAAATGCAGAGAAGTCTGCTGTCGGAGCAGCATTGTTTCAAAGGGCAGAGTTTCCATAAGGCGTACACCAGACATTAAGGGGTGGTAAGCAGTGCTGGGAGAACACCCCCCCCAGACATCCCGCCCCCCGCTTTTTTTTTTTTTTCTTGGAGGATTTAGCTTGTGTCCCCCTAATGTTTATCAGCTGTGTCTGTCTTGACGAACACTGAAGATCTAGGCTTTATTTTAGAGACAGACACGGATCACTCCAGAGTTCCCACCCAGAACTCTCGGCTTTTCTCGTGGGATGAAATAATCAGCAGCCACCGTGCGCTGAGTTCGGTGCCTCTTGATTTTGGTTTTTCAATGTGACCTTTGCTGTTAATCCACAACCTGAACGGGGCCGTGTGCTGAAACGAAATGACCTGTTTCTCAGGAATTCAGCTCTAGTTTATCCTCAAGCTGCTTTAGCTTAAAATCTTCTCTTCCCTCTTCTAGGTCAGAGCCTTTATCTGAATGCGGGTTTCGGTGCAGCACTAATTTTAAGGGCATGTTAGATACGGGAAGATAATGACTCATGGTTTTCTTTGTAAAAATACCCCTCTTCTCCTTGGCTGTGCTTACAGGAGGTAATGTTGCTGTGGGATTGTCCCTGGCTGTTCTGCCTGACGCAAGGCTTACGTGGGGGGCAGCAGGACAAACTGGGGGGACCCGCACAGCGTGCTTCCCTTGCAGACGTGGCAGTCACTTGTTTTCTGACAGCCGACAAACCCGTCCATCCATCTGCATATGGCGAGGCGGTGTGTCCCTGTCCTGGGAGCATCTGAAGGGGCTCCAGTGACCCCAAGTGCCATCAAGGTGCAGAGCTGGGTGGGAAGTGTCACCCTGTGAGTAACCAGCTGAAGCAGGAGCGTAACAGGGAGTGATGTGGGTGTTTCTGTTCCCGTGAGTCGGGAGCGGAGGTGACGGCCCGCAGTGCTGGCACCGCTCCTGTGCTGGCTCAGGCCTGTGACACATGAGACCGAGTCAGGAGTCTCATTACCTGGCGCGTTTCTCAGCTGTATTTCTGCTAATTACCTCCAGCTGCTGCTGTTCAAACAAGGCCGGGGCTCTCCTGCCCGTCCCCTCCCGCTGGTCGTGCTGCAACACCGTCACGCCGTCCCCCTGATGTCACGCTTGCCCTAGCGGCAGCTTACGCTGTCCCAGCCCTGCGATCCCACTGCGGGGTGGGAAGGAGCACGGAGGAAAAGCGCTCCTGTTGCAACATGTCCTGGCAGCGCCGGCACGTCCCAGACAAGCGCATTATGAGCCGTCTCTGATCTTACTTTGGTGGGAAAGGTACAGGCTGAATGGCTTTGTTGGGCTTCATTCCAGTCTGTGGAGTGGCCCGGCATGGTGGGATTGAAGATGAAATCGCTGGACGTTGGGTCTTCTGTGCAAGGCCTCGAGTTCTGACCAGAGCAAAGTGGCACCACAAGTGTCAGGGGAAGGTGCGTTTCCGAGAGGCAGGAGTGAGGTGGCTTCCCCGGTGAGGTGGACGAGGACCCACTGAGTCGCGGTGGGTTTGAGCTGGCACCCTTCCCGGCTCTGCAGAGGAGTGGCTGGTGCCACCAGAGAACTTGAGATCTCAAATGACTTGGAAAACACCAGAAGACAGAGGGGGAAATGTCTTCCCAATGAGGGTGTCTGTAGTTGAGGAGTTTCTCGCTCGGTAGAAGAGCTGCTTTTAATTAAAAGGCGCTTTATTTATTTATTTTCCCGAATGGCAGAGAGCTGGTGGTTTGCTCGAGGGCAGGGGAGCCGCTGGCATCGCAGCGATGCTGCCGGTCCGTTTTTCCTGTTCTCAAACCTTTGACAGGGAGTGGGAATGTCTGACACGTGAGGACGGACCTGGTATTATTCTGGCCTCCTGTGTACCGTGGCATCAGTAAATTGCAGTTTACCTAGTCGAAAGTGAGTCTGGGAAGGGATCTGGATTTTAATGCCTGATACAAACCATTTCAAAGGTTGTGGGCACCTGGGTTTCAGTGCCTGGGTCATAAAGAAACTTTCCCTGTCATGGTGGGTATATCTGTGACCACTCCGGTCGCTTGCCCTGGAGGTCAGAGATCAGAAGTCGGAAGCTTCAAGGAGTGAAACTATCAGGTTCTTACCTGGTGTTGGCATTGTGGTCCCCTTCAGTGGTTAAGGAACAGGTTTTCCTGGGGAAAAGACACGTGTGACCTGGAGAGGGGCATATGTCCCCTACCTCTCGATCTGCCCTGAGCACCCGAAACTCCCGGGGTGGCGAGCGAGGCCTCCAGTCACCACATTCCTATTCCCTGAGCCGGTGTGTCCGGGACGGCCTTACCTGTGCTGCTGTCAGAGGCACGAGCTTGCCAGGGGCCTGTCCTGTGATCGCCCGGTGATTCAGGCTCATCTTCCTGTTCCCGCTTCCTCTGTGCTCAGTCTCCGGTGCCGACCGGACCTGATGGGCTCTGTAGAGACCCACCAGTGAAGCGCTGTGCGGGCTGGGAGCCATTGTAGGTAAGCCGTGGTGCAGGACAGATTCGTTTTGGGTGTGTGATTTGGACGTGAGATGGATTGAAATATCATCAGATCGATGTTGGGAAGGCTTGTTTCGCTGCCTGCTTGGGCAGCTTCATGGGGGGCTTTGGGTTGTGGAAATGGAGTGGGGCGCAGCCAGCCTTCAGGGTGCTGGGAGGTTATCAACCTAAGATCCGAGTGGTTTGGAAAATCTGCTTTGTCTGTCAGGGCTGTTTGGGGACGGGAGCGTCTCTCCTTGCGCAAGCCATAGGACAGCACCGCGCCGCTTCGTCTGCCTTTGCTCAGTGATCCGTCTGGCAGATCTAACGGCGGCCGTGGCTGGAGGGGCCTGCTGGGGACGCGTGCCAGGGCTGGCCGTGGTGCCTGCTGACGGGCTGGAGGCTTTCAGCTCCTGTCGCACTTCCATGTGAGCAGCCTCCGGCTGCAGGTAAAGGAGCTGGATTGATGGCACGGGATTAACTTGGCCGGGTTTTCTCTGCTGAGCAAGGCGGTTGCGTGAAAAACATCCCGGGTTTCAGCTGCGGACTCTGTGCTGGGGTGGGGGCCCTGGTGGTTTGGGGTGGCGGGGTCGTGCTGCCTCCCACTCCTGGGGGACACACTCCTCTGGGGTGTTGGGAGAACCCGGCAGCCCTTTTGAGCCAGCTGGGAGAGGGCAGCCCCAGCCTCTGCCCCACTTGAGGAGTTCCAGGCACAGGGCACTAGCAAGCTAGCCTGGGGCCGTGTTTCTCTGTGACCTGCTCACCGGCTTTCCCCTCCAGTCCCTGACCGCTTCCTCCCTTCCTGCAGGCATGAGTGACCAGGCTTGTCCCCAGCACTGAGCAGCCAGAGCCGCTGGGAGCTGGGCCAGGATGCCAATCCCTCCTCCCCCGCCGCCACCGCCGCCTGGCCCCCCGCCGCCTCCCACCTTCAGTCAGGTAGGGAGCTGCCTGTTGCCCTGGCTGGTTGTGGGGTGGGGAGTTGGCCTTGTGGTGGTCTACTTGCCCTGGTCTCTGGACCTCCTCGAGTCCAGCCTACAAGAGCTTCAGGTGACCCCTGGGCTGTGCCTCAGTTTCCTTTGCAGCAGACTCTGTTCATGGAAGGGGCTACACGTGGCTTTTCTTTGCATTAGTGTCTTCTGCTCCACGACAGCTCACGGTGGGGGGAGAGCAGGGGGTCTGGCACGTGGCTGTAACTGAGCTGGGCCTTGGGGCTAGGTGAGACGGGGTCTCAACCTCTCCTGTCAAGCAGCAGTGTGACCCCCTGGGGCAGCCCCATCACTTGCAGAGAGCGCCTGGAGGAGGCTGTTTGCTGGCAGCGGGTGGGGGTGCCTTCGGGTTTGGCAGAGGAGAAGCGGGAAGGTGGGGTCGGGCTGTGGATCGGGGTGTCTGTGTGGACAGACGAGCTCCTCCTGAGCTGCTGCTTGTCTCCAGGCGAACACAGAGCCTCCAAAGCTGAGCCGAGAGGAGCAGCGGGGCCGTGGGGCTCTCCTGCAGGACATCTGTAAAGGGACCAAGCTAAAGAAAGTGACACAAATCAATGACCGGAGCGCACCGATCCTAGAGAGTGAGTACCTGCCTGGAATGTCCCTGGGAGGCACTCAGCCCCACGCTGGGTGCTGCTGTGGCCTTCAGGATGGCGTCTGGGCTCTCACCCATCTGGTTTCCAGCAGCTCCTCGTTGGAGGAGCTGGTAATACCAGGCTTAACCTCTCTGCCTCTTTCATTTCAGAACCCAAGGGCAGTGGCGGCGGCAGCTACGGCTCTAGCTCAGCTGCGATCCAGCCAAAGGGCGGCCTCTTCCAAGGCGGCGTGCCCAAGCTCAGACCCGTGGGAGCGAAGGACAGCTCAGGTAAGGGCCGTCGGACTGCGGTTTGCCTGGGGGTTCCCGGGGGAGGTCCCTGAGGAGGTGGTGGTTGAGGATCTTGCTGTGTTTGCCTGGGGATTTCAGCTGATTAGAGGCAGGGACCCCAAATCAACACCCCACGTGTGGCCGCAGGAAAGCTGCGCTCTCTCCGTGCCGCAGTGTCCGGCAACAGAAACCTCCTTGGAGGGCCCGAGAGTCGCGTGTGTTGCTGAACGTTTCTCTCTGCTATTTTCTGTGGCAACCTGCCTTCCAGCCAGCCAGAGAGCGAATAGCAGTGGTGAGAGAGGAGCCGTGTGTGGCTGAGCACGGTGCCAGCTCCCTGCCTGTGCCAGACAGCGTTCCCCGCGGTCTGGCCCCGCTCAGCCGAGCAGGCAGGCTGCCCTGGCTCTGCGCAGGCTCGAGGATGAAGCATGTCGTTTTTGCTGTCTCCCATCCCTTGCCGTGCCTGGACACTCACTCTTGCTTTCCTTCACCGCAGACAGCTCCAGTAAGCAAACCCTGCAAGTCCCCGGCTCCAGAGCAGCCGCCCCCAGGCCCCCGGTGCCAGCCAGCAACAGCCGACCTCAAGATGATGGTGACAACAGCCGGGGCTCTCCCCCAGAGCTGCCGCGCACGCAGAGGCCCTCCCTGCCGGACCTCTCCCGGCCCAACACCACCGGCAGCACCGGCATGAAACACAGCTCGTCCGCCCCACCGCCCCCTCCACCGGGACGCCGTGCCGCCGCGCCTCCCGCCCCCCCACCGGCACATGGCGCCAAGGTCTCTTCCTACAACCGGGAGAAGCCCCTGCCACCCACCCCGGGACAGCGACTGCCCGTGAGCAGGGATGGACCCCCCGCCCCGCCACCCATC